>QLOR01000710.1:11994-185462 GCA_003313825.1 Sarcodon aspratus
TCTCTGCTTAGCTAGCGGCCATGACGAAGACTTATCTCATGAACAATCTCATCGAAAAGGTCTCAGCGTTCTAGTATCTATCCGTGTACATTCATGATAGCTTTTCCAGATGCAATCGCCAGACCAAGACTTTCGGTGAGACGAAATTGCCTCATTGACACGTTCTTGCTCATGATGAAAAGGTTTATGGGTCTGAATGATTTAATGAACGAGGTTAAACAAGATCCAAACAATCTTCTGGGTGACGAAACCACCGAGAACAAAGTACTTCGTCAGGTCATGCAACTTGTAGAGGACAAGATCTCTGAAGTCAAGAATCAGGCGGTCAAATGGTACACTTTAGTGACCTCTTGCGGACGCTATCGCCACTGATCTCCCTGTTAAAAGCCTTGGCCAAATGATCAAGATTATTCGGGAACCACAAATGGAATTTGTCGTGGACAAGCTAATCGATTTTTCTGCAGGCAAAGACGAAGAATTGAGAGACATATCAGGATTAGGTATTTCAATCATACCTTCCATCATATATGTTCCATGACATTGTATTTCTTACCTTAGCGTTGAAAACCATCACGGCAGAACTGCCACCAGATGGTCAGATTGCACCGAAGGCCTGCGCGAAATTGGCTCCAAAACTTCTCCAACAACTTTCAAATGTACGCCCTTCTATCGTTTAGTAACGAGCATGTTTCAGATTGCAATTCCAGCCCGCCACAACACCACAGTCATTGGTTGAAACATTAGCAATATTCTCCATTCTGATCAGTCGCTTCCCAAATTTCTTTCCAAACTCTGACCTTCAACCGCTTACCATTCTGACTCCGCTATTGTCACATTCCCGCCCCGTTGTTCGCAAACGTGCAATCACAACTCTCGCTCAATTCATCCCTGTTTCTCAACCGCAATTTTTCACGCAACTCCTCCAATCTGATATTCTGCCAAACCTTGCACCCTCTGCTAGTATCGAGAAGCAACGGACGACCGTCCAACTTCTCTCTGCTGTTGTACGACAATCCACTCAGCAGATATCCTCCGCTCTAGGTGAAATCACTCCACGAATAATAACATCTGTCCAAAAAGACGACGAAGAATTGCGTGAAAGTTGCCTACAGGTATTTTTGTTAACCTTCAATTTGGCAATCATGTAACACATGTTAGGCCCTGGAAGCTCTGGTGCTCAGATGCCCTGCAGATATTACGCCTTTCGTGAACTCTATCACGCAAGTTGGAACTCAATACATAAAATATGATCCTGTCAGTCTAAGAAGATTTGTCCTGTTATTTAATTTTGACTTTATTCTAGAATTACGCGGCTGAAGACGAAGACGAAGACGAGGAGATGGGGGATGATGAGGAAGATGATGATGCAGAGCTTGACGAGTATTGTGATCTCTTGTGACTGCTTATCTCTCTCTAACATATCTCTCTCCAGGTATTCCGACGATGAGGATACGTCTTATAAAATTCGTAGATCTGCAACCAAACTCTTGGCAGCTATATTGTCAACTCGCCCAGAAATCCTCTCATACCTGTTAAAGGAAGTATCTCCGGTTTTGATTTCCAGATTTAGTGACCGTGAACAGACGGTGCGATTAGAAGTGTGGGCGACTTATGATATCCTCCTTGATCAAGTTCGCGTCTATGGAGGCTCACCTTTCAAAGAGGTCGAAGCTTCTGTTGGCGGGAAAAGAAAACGAGACGAAGGCATGGATATCGAAGAATCTCCATATGTGCAGTTGACCTCCCAAGTCCCATCCTTGGCCAAGATGCTACTAAACCAGATCAAGTCGCCTAAAACCCCTCCGGCAACTCTACAAGCGGGTTTTAATCTTCTTAAAACGCTGCTATCTGTAGCGCCGGGTTGCCTTGCAACCCAGACGGCCCAACTCACTTCGATCCTGAAGACAATTCTATCTCAGCCGCCTACAACAACAACTTCGGCTTTACACAATGTTGCGTTATCATTTCTTTCGCTATTGTTCTCAACCCACACGCCGTCGTCGTTCAATAATTCACTGCCCATATTGACACCTGTTCTTCTAAAGTCACTGATAGAACGACATCCCAGAATCTCTTCCGAATCTTTCCGCGTGTTCTCTTCGCTTTTGACTGCTTTAAAGCCTTTGAAAAGCGGAGAATGGATCGAACAAGTTTATATCGAGTCCGTGAGAAGATTGAGTAGTAGTGATACAGACGCAGAAGTCCGGACATCCGCTGAACAAACCATTGGCACTCTGTGGATTTGTGCTTCGGAAGTGATGCGAAGCAAAGATAGAAAAGAATGGGAAGCGATCTGTCGAACAACTGGTAGAACAGAAGGCGCAGTCCAAGTCGTGACTCTGGTTGCTCAAGAAGTTGATATCGGTGATGATTGGGTGAATGGATGCGTTCAATGGATAGTATTTCTTTTACGCAAAAGTGGACGAAGCGGTAAGGGAGAAGTTTTCACGTGTCTGGACGTTCTCCTGCGAAGGTGCCGTAGGAATATCATCTGACTTCATATTTCCTGATGACAGAATGATTTCATAGGTACAAGTCAGGGTTACCTCCAGATCTCCCTGCCACGCTCATCCCTCAGCTTCACGCGTACATTACTATCGCCGACATATCTCTTCTTTCGCAAGCGATATCTGTAGTCGCTCTCTTGCTTCAACTATCCCCCGCTGCTACGTTCCCAGAGGTCGAGTCGGAACTGCTTCAGGATATATATATGGTTTCGTGTGCTCCACCTGTGTCGGGCGCTGCATTGGATTCTTTGCTTTCGTTCTTTGCCGCATTAGTGGAGGCAGACAGGCAAATTGCAACTCACCTGGTACCCTGCTTGATGAATGCCGTGGATAAGGCTCCAAAGTCAGAAGCTTCTTATGCCAACGTGGCTAGGTGCATTTCTCAGGTCATCAAGAGCCAACACGGAATAGCAGCGGGGACGATCGCCGAGTTTTCTAAACATCTGAAGGTAGGTTAGACCAAATATTATATGCACAATGTTCAATCAATCCCTTGTAGTCGCCCAAGTCAAAACCATCGCTCCTTGTGTTAAGTTTACTCGTTCTGGGAGAATTGGGGAGATTTATGTACGCAACACTTGTCCACGGCGGACGAGGAGACTAACTCGTTCCTTAATTCTTAGTGACATGTCTCCGCAGCAAGACATATTTACAAATGCCATTGAACGTTTTACTGATGAACAAGAAGAGGTAAGGACGGCAGCAGCATTCGCGGCAGGTAGTTCTACTCTTGATCATATGATAGCTTTATGCTAACACAGCGATATCAAGGAAACATTGCCATTGGAAACCTCCATCAATTTCTTCCTGTCCTAGTCAAGATGGTAGAGAATGATCCAGAAAAGCGGCTTCTTTCTTTGCATTCACTGAAAGAGGCTCGTTATATGCTCCTTCTCCCCACTCCCGTGTAGTAATTTTCAGTGTTTTTGTAGGTCGTTACGCACTGCTCGCATGGACAACTTGAAGGCATTGCAGAAATCCTTTGGGTACCGCTGTTTGAAAACTCGGACAACACGGAAGAGATAACTCGAAACGTTGCCGCTGCATGCTTAGGCAAACTATCTACAACACATCCCTCGCGATATTTACCACAACTACACGTGAGTATGCTCCTATTGGTTAGCTCCGCATAATTACGATCTCTATATTATAGAGGCGTATCCAGGACGAAAACCCAGCGAGCCGGGCGACTGTAGTAGCTGCAATTCGCTACACCTTCGCGGAATCTACACCAGCTTTTGACGAATTGTTGGGACCGCTAATCATCGATTTTTTGTCACTGATGCTTGATTCTGATCTGGTACCATTTTTTGCACACCTTTAACGTTTACCAATGCTAATCAGCTTTTGAAAGACTGTTCGACGGCTTGCGCTTTCGGCCCTCAATTCAGCAGCTAGAACCAAGGCAAACCTCATTCGAGACCACCTTCCAGTTTTGTTGCCGAGTCTCTATCAAGAAACAATTGTAAAACCTGAACTTATTCGCACTGTCCAGATGGGCCCATGGACACACAAAGTTGATGATGGTCTGGATGCGCGCAAGACCGCTTACGAAACCTTGTACACATTGGTGCGTGCTCTCTTCAAACCTCCGTTACTCTAGTTTACCTTTAGAGCCGATCAGCTGGATACTTGTTTGTCGAAACTCGACCTTCACGAGTTTCTTGGATGCGTCGTCGCTGGTTTGTCCGACGATTCGGACGAAGTCAAAGTCATATGCCACATGATGCTCTTCCGTCTGTCACAACTTGCCCAGACAGCTGTTTCACAACGGCTGGACGACATCACCCCCCATTTGGAGAAATCCATGAAAGGGGCAACAGTGACGAAAGACACTGTGAAACAGGACTTTGAACGTGCAGCTGAGCTTCAACGAAGCACGTTGAGAGCTGTGGCAGCTCTGAGTAAAATCGCCTCGTCGCCCAAATTTGACACGTTTGTAGAGGACATCAAGAAGAACCAGGCTTGGTCAGCTGAATTCAAAGAACTTGTGGGTAGTGCATAAACAGAGGCCGGTTGAACCATTAGGGTAAATTGTACGAATATGTGTGTAAAAGCCCAAACAATGAAACCACTTCAAAAGCCCAAGATCCTCCGTCGTATCTCCGTTCCAACCCTCCTGCGCTCTTCGACCGCTCCTCCATTACCAAGCACCGATTTGTTTTCTATGGCTCTGCGACTCAAATATGGCATAACCTTTTCAACCAACTAAGCGTTGTAGTCAAGAAAAGTAACAAAAATGTAAACGTACTTCGGACACTGCGCCATATGGGACGTATCTGTGAAAAAGAAAAAAGTTTGAAAGCAGCAACAGTTGAGCAAAGGGTGGGCACGCACTTCAGCACGATAGGGTTACGTGACTTCGTCTTAGACACCAGATATTCGGTGAGATCATCTTTCATGCCTACGAACATGTACGCTACTTGTCAATACGATGAACACGAAAAATGACTTTGCACAACATGCCTAGGAGTTGTCCAAAAGTCAACCTCTCCAATACATTGTCTCCAAGATTTAACACGCCATCCTGTTTGTCTTCGGTAGCAAGGCCCTCCTTCACGAGCTCATCGAGTACGGTTTTGCAGCTGGAGTGGTTATGTGTCCCAAAGAGAATCCCAATGTGGGGGACGTTGTTCGTGTCAAGGATATCACGTTTGACGTTCTTTATAAGGAATTTTGCGCACGAATCATAACATTCGTCTGTTTCAGCCTTGGCAAAGAAAACCGGAGGATCCGATTCACTCGATATTGAGGGACTGATAGATGACGTCGAAGAATGGGCAGCAATCTCATGTTCATGATATGCCCCGCGGACTAATTTAACGCCGATGGAATAATTGCCTGCCTGTGCATCACGGATGCTTTGTTCGAGATGTGTTGGTGTTCTATGAGATCATGCATGAGCAAAAAAAACAAAGGACAAAAAGATCGTATGCAAACCGACGGAGATAAGCTTGATATGTGCTGTACACTAGAGGTTGTATCTTGGATGCTGATTCGCAAGGAATCAACTTATTGAATCTGCGGACAAGAGCGAGTGTATATGCATCGATTGCGGGCTTTAGATGAAATTTCAATCGGCTTATCTGAGCGCACGGACAGAATATGTTACCTGATACCAACTGAGAGAAAAATGAAGGATTTATACAGTGAACCACAGATAAAGCGACTTACCTGTATTCAGCATCTATTATAATTCTGACACCACGCTCTTTAGCCCGAGCACAAATTCGAAAGAGGTCATCTCGCAGCTCCTTTAGGGCGGTGACGTCTGTGGGTGTGAATTCTACGGGCACGTCTGGCAAGTCCAGAATCGCAAGATCCGAAGCGGCAGGGCAACCTGGAAAAGGAATCGGCGTGGGTAACCCAGAGCGAGAACGCAAAAGGTATTTTGACAATTTGACAAGGGATTGAGAATCAGGAACGAGAGCAGTCTATCAAAACAGATGACAGACAAAAAATCAGATGAATGATTAGTTTCGGGTAAAAAATAAGAGCCAATATGCTCAGACCATCTTGATCGCAACCCAGGTTTTCCTTCCGGTAGAAGACGAAAGCTTATCCTCAAAATCTGCGGCAACATCGATGCTACGAATCATTTCCTGGACAATACGTTTGTGCACTGGAGCATGGCCCGATTTGCTGGTAGAAGGTCCCGCAAGTTGTGACTCGTCTACCTCGATGCTATATGCGAAGAGGCAACCCTTATTCTCTGCGCGGAGCTGTTTGATGAGTGGGATGCATTTCTGTGCTGTGTCACCCCCGACGAACTAAGAAAAAAGCTATAAATAAGACATTACAGCCACAGGCACAAGCGAACCTGTAAGAAAAACGTATAGCGAACAAAGAGTTCTGTAACATGTTTAACACCAGGAATAGAAGAAAGCACAGATAAGATCGAGGGAGACCAATCTATGAGCATTGGCACAGAGCACATAGTGTATACCAGATATGATCTGAAAAGCGAAGACAAGGGGACGACTGGACGAGTAACCTGCGGCTTATTCTCATCTGTGGTGCTTGGTTCGTCTGCGTGGATTCCAGACCGCGAACTTGCAAAGACTGCGATAGAGGATACGAGCACGAAGCCAGAGGCAGCGATAAGTCGTCGTTTATGCAAGGGGTAAATGGGGAACCGTTGATGTATTGGAGCATGAGACGAACGAAATCTGTTAGCCGTCGTGGACTTTGTTACACGAATACCGACAAAGCAAGCGTTAGACAGGGAGAAAAACCTAAGAGACATCTGTGGTTGAGACAAAAACGCAGCCTTGGGTATTTCTAGGAGACACGGGGCCAAGATCCGGAGGGACCATTCCCCATGCGAGAGCGGTCTGTGCTACCACGTAATTCAAGGGGTACCAGTCAGTTCTTACTTGACTTGGCAAGTCATTCCCACGCTTGGAACTCTTACTACGCATCACACTGCTTTAGCATTGTTCTCAGATGGTTATCAATCTGAGAAGACAAGGCAATATCGCATTTGATGTATGTAATGAAGAAGAAGAAGAAGAAGAGAGATAGTATTGATTACCCTGTGATCGTTTAGATACCAATATGGCATCAATCAAATTCAAGTGACTCGCCTGAAACCGCCAGCGCGTTCTGCGTGTTTTGTACAGCACGCGCTGCAAAGTACCGCACATCTGCGTCCGAGTCGCTCTTCTGCATCTCCAACTTTGGCAAGATTTTTTGCTGGACAAGCTGCCTGCCTTCTAACGTCGTCCCGTATGTCGTGGCCAGTACCTCCAACGATTTCGCAACGTTGAATTTGATATTTGGTATAGGGTCTTCGGCCAACTCGAGAAGCCGATCCAAGATTTCACTGCAAATGATGTCAAAGTTTAACGAGGGTGCAATCGTCTAAGTGAGGAAGTCATCACATATAAGACCACAGTAGGATTGTGTAGCTCTTACCGTGATCGCTTGCACCGTTGTCATTCTATATAGATAGTTGGGGTGTTTAGCCATGCCCACCACCTTCGGCACAATGGCTAGTCTCGCCCATTCCACTCCAAATGCCTCCGTCAACTTCTTGAGATTAACAGTGGCGGCCTCTCGGATGCTGTAAACTGTGTCACCCAACCATGACATACATAGGTTGCCCAGTTGTTCCTCGAAAAATTGCTTTCCAAGCTGAGTGGCAAGCAACGGCATGTACTCGATGATGGCTTGTCGCACACGCCAAGACTTGTCTTCTGCCAGTTCAACAATAGCAGGAAGAAGGTGCGCGGAAATGAGCTCAATTCCGATTACTGGAATTGCGCTTTCAACAAGAGGTCAAAAAACCGTATTGGACTACGAACCTGCATTTACTTGATCAAGCTTGCTGATAATATTCAAGCGGACCTCTGGGAATTCGTCTTTGAGTAAATGGAGGAACCAGGGAAGGAGGTGTTCAATGGTTGGATCCTTCCCTAGCAAAGGGCCGAGGCCGCTTATCTGATTAGCAAGTGCGGCACGGACGTGCTGGGAGGTATCTTGACAAAGGTCTCGCACGCATGGAACGATGCGCAATAGAATGACTTCCTTTTCAAGCAACTTGGAGAACCCTAAAATGCCATTAGAGAATTCGAGCCAATTCTTAAGTAACGAGCCAAACCTGGGATCTGGCCTGCCGCCGCAGTCCGCACTTCTGCCTCGTTGTCTTTCAATAAAAGAACGTAATGGCCAACTAACTCTTCTCGAACCAAGTCTTGTCCCACAGCTTCCGCTAGCTATGAATACCAAGTTGGGTTCATTTGAGCGAGATAAGAATAAATAGCCGACATGCCTCATTGAAATGGCTAGCTGCCATATACCGGACCCTCCAGCTCTTGTCTGAGACGGTTTGTCTAATTTGTTTTAACAATTGATCTTTCACTTCTGCAGGCGTGAGTTGTCTCGCGATCGCAATCAAGTTCTCGACTGTGAGAAGTCGAACTGAGTCCTGATCATCAGATTGAAGCCTCCGGTATATGGTCAATCCGTCCGAGAGCACATGCTGTTTGCTTAAAGTTTTTATAAAGTCCTGATAAATAAAAGACGCCACAGTCAGAATCAGGAATCAGGACATTGTTAGATGACATTACTCCAAGCCATTTCGCGGCCGCACGCCGCACCATTGGTGTATCGTCGGACCCTAGAGCTGCAAATGCTTTTCGCATTTCGTCCTGAATGGCAGGATCTACTCGGGGATATACCGGGGAGTAAAGAGCGCATGATGATGATCGGGACGTATACCATTCGCCACGTGAAAGTCGCTGCACCAAAGGAATATAATATTGTTCGATCTGAGCTTTCGAGAGCACTTGAGATATTTTCGTGATAGACTCCGTGGCCTAGAAAAAGCGTTGAACACCCCATTAGTAACTTGGAACGCAAAACATGGATAAAGAGACGCAGGCAATACCTTGTCCCTTACAACAGTCTCTTCAACCGCGGAAAGATTCTCCAAAGGCCCCAACAGCAGGTGTGCAAATTCTTTACCTCCGATATACTCTTCAAAATCTCTTCCTAGCTCCTCCGAAAGGGCTAACAAGACCTCATCCTCATCATCCACCGATTCTTGTAGGAAAGAGATAAGCTCATCCCTGGCGCGTTCTGGACCTAGGGCAAGAGCTATCGTAGATATGCGATGGATGGCATTTAGGCGTAACTGTACATCTTCTGAACGGAGCTCATCCATGAGGATGGCAATTGGCGCGATCTATTGGAGGGTTTTCAAGCAGAGTAGGGAGAATGACAACGATGCCACTGACATCGTCAACCGAAAGATCCATGAAGACTGCTGGGATATAGATTTGGTGGTTAGCACCGAGAACTGATTAGCCTTGCGACGCACATCAGAATAGTTACAATGTCTTTTGTGGAAATGTTGGTCGAATGTCGTTCTAGGTTTCGGTAAGTTCGTCGCAGAGAGTGTCTTGATATGGAAAGCAATCATCAGTCACGACTGCCAAACTTCCATGCATATGCGTAGATAACGTCGATTCTATCCACATCATTGGAGCTATCAACTATATCGACTATCTATAGCAGAAATGCCGGGTCTGGGAGGAAAAAAAAAAAACTATGCAGGCAATTGGCCGATAACTTTGAAAAACCCGTTTTTCAAAGAAATCCGGGCAAGTCAATCTGACGCTCAGTGAAGCTTGAGCTTGAAACTCTGGAATTGCTCGTTGTTGGATTATCCTTGAGAAAAAAGGTCTTTGGCTAATGATGAGCACGAACGCATATACGTTCTTCCTAGTAGAACAGAATCTCGACACGACTGCATCCAAATGTGTTGTTTGTTAGTATGTGATGCTCTTCAACGTGCATCGATGAACCCAAGTCCGGATGACGTCGGTATCACAGCTAACTAACTGTTCAGAAATATACTGGACACCCTACAGAGCAAGGCGTTGCACATTGTAGACAAGTTTCAAGACCACAGAAATCCAGTACTTTCGAACTCCGCCTGGTAATCCCCGAACTAAACGATCTCAGCTTCTTCACAAGAGCAGTGCCATCAATCAGTGAGTCGGTGAGTATGTATATTTGATAGCAACATAATAGAATATTTTTTCTCCCCCAAAGATGTCCAAAAGGAAACAGCAAGCAATAGGCGATGAAGACAGCGACGAGGTGAGTATCATTTATCACTGGACTCGGTCAATCTCACATGCAATGTTACCAGGACATCGTAAACGTCGACTTCGAATTTTTTGATCCCATTCCAGACATCGACTGGCACGCAATCAAAAGGCTACTCATCCAACTATTCCAGTCAGATTCGGAACTCTTCCAGCTCCACCTCCTCACAGACTTGATCTTATCGCAGCCCTTGTTGGGTTCCACCGTCAAATGCGACGGTAGAGAAAGCGATCCTTACGCTTTCCTCTCCATCATAAATTTGCATACACACAACGTACGCAACTCTTCTCAATATACCCACTCAATGCATGTATCCGTTTATTTTTTTGCTTCCCAGAGCCATCCCTCAGTAAAGTCTTTGATCGAATACCTCCTGCAAAAGTCTACTTCAGACAAAACTCTCGATACTTTTCTTCAGAGCATCCTCTCCCCTACGTCAACCGGCCAAGTCGGTCTGGTTCTCTCCGAACGTCTCATAAACATGCCAGTTCAAATCGTCCCTCCCATGTATCAAATGCTCCTAGACGAGATAAAATGGGCTCTTGAAGAGGTTCTGAACCCATAACTCTTCAACTCCTCCCCCCGCTGACTTGTACAAGTTATAGAACGAGCCATACAACTTTGATTATCTCTTGTTCATTTCGCGAACATACTCTTTGTCTCAAGAAGAACTAGCAGAGCTCGAATCCCGAGACGTTCGCTCGAAGCGTCAGAAAGGTCCTCATTCGTCCCCTGCTGATGGAATATATTTCTTCCACGTCGAAGACGAGTTGATACAAAAGGTCAGTACAATCTAATCAAGCTTTGCATTTCCGTCTCTCATACATTCCAAAATCCCAGTTTGCATCTCATACACTCAATTACTCGTTCACAAGTGCGCAACCAAGAGAAAAAGATGCTTTCGGCCTGGACACTGGAGGGCGTCTTGCACTCGTACCTGCTGTCCACTTTCAGTCACTCGTTGCTGCTCTTAGTGAAGCATGCCCTCCTCCTACATAATCGAGTATCATATTGTAACAAATAAAAACATGAAAGCCAAAAGAAACAATAGTAATATAATCAACAACTATCAAAACACGTAAGCTATCAGATACCATCATTTGGTGATTCCCATCTTCAACATCGCACCGACCACATCAACCTCAGCCCATCTTGCACTATCCATCGAATGCTTCTTGGACTGAATATAATGTAACGTATTCCGGAAATGCCGCGTAATCATCTCCGGCGTTTGAACTCCCTCGAGTAACCCAGCTGGAGCACGCTGTGATGGGTGAACATCAGGCGAGGAGATATTATCAATGCTAGATGTGATTAGTTCCACCAAGCTGTTCACAAACTTTGACGTAACCTATTACGTGAGTTCATCAAAATATTTCTAGGCCAACTGTGCCATTTAGCTTACCGCAGTGGCACCGCGATCAAGATAGCAGAGGTATTGATCCAAGGTATCACAATACAATTGTACTGTTACGATCTCCTCCGTCGCAGAATTAGCGATCCGTAGTGACTTCTGCAAGCACTCCAAAACGCGTTTGCTATCTTGGTGAGGATACTTTCATTGGCAAAAGTCAGGTCAGATGAGGAAGAAAAAACAAACATCCGTACCGCTTTTGGTCCTCCATCCTCCTTCCCAAGGTCCGTCTCCTTCTCCTTCTCTGTCTCCCCTTTCTCTGCGTCATCATCTTTCTCCACCTCTGTGTCGTCTGCCTGTGCCTCTTGCCACCACAAGTGACTTGCTATGTTGACTGCCATGGACTGGTGCGGCTTCTTCAGCAACTTGGCACCATGCAGCGCAGCTTTGGTGATCAGTGTATCAAAGTTATCCACCCCAAACACCCTCGCGCCCTGTAACGTCCCAATAATGAGGGCAACAGCTTGCAACTGGGCTCGGCTCTCAGATATGCTCTCCTCGTAGACAGTGAAGGCCTGGACATATAAATCATAGGCCAGATCCTCGAAACCACATTCATCTGTTATCTGGGCAGCAAGCAAGAAAAGTCGTAATGCTATGGTCGGCGCTTCCACTTGGGTCGCGAGAATAGATATCAGCTGACGTGCAAACTTAATGGTCGCAGAGACCTTCGACCTCCAGTCATCTTCCTACAAAAGCGCGGAATAAGTGTAGGTTACTCAGATTAAAATATATTACTAACCAAATGTTCTCGATTCTTGCACCGTCGACAAAGTTTGATCGAAGATGTGATGAGCGCTGGAAATGTGAAGCGCATGCGTTCACCTCCCACGTCGAAATGCCGTCTCGCAGTTTGTAGTAACTGTCCACAAGCGTAAATCAATAGTATCATTGCATACAAGTCAGAATCGTACCTCAAATTGGACGTCTAGAGATTCTGCCCTGAATAAGTGAACCATCCGAGCAACCCAACCCTGTTCTTCTGCGAGATCTTCCCGGTCCGAGTGATATGGACCAACCCTTCGCCCTTCTTTCAAGCTCGATTGCGATGCTGACATATTAAGACCTGAACTGGAGTCTGACTGATCCTTAATCAACACATGACATAGCTCAAGGATGCCATTGACGTCTTCTGGCGTCTCGACGACCGTCTCATTCTTGAGCACGGAAGAAACGACAGCATGCGATAGTGAACGACGTGTAGAAAATGGCTGTTGCGACAGAAGGGAGGGATAACGAGGGATAGCAAGAAGAGTTAGTACAGATTGATAAGAATTGATGGGGGCAAGAAGAAGAGCGGCTAGGTTGCTTATAGTCTGCGGAGAGTGTAAATCCGGGCTAGAGAAGTTATGAGCTATGGGTCTTGTTGAGTGGACATTACAAAAAAAACGAACCTGTCCGCGAATTCTTTGATTTTGTCGTGAGCAAAACCAAGAATTTGGTCAACATACTCAAGTCTATCCGGATAACAGCTTAACGAGAGGTTGGTCAGTGAAACAAGAAGCGCTGTGATGTCCTGTATTGACAAGTCTGGTCGAGCCTGAAGCAATTTAATCCGGAATCTACCAGACAAAAGTGACTGCATCCCACCTTGATGAGCTCAACAATCTGTTGCCAGAAGACCTCGAACAATTTCACATCTTCTGGTATTCCTCGAAATTTCTTAACTGCAGAGTCGGATTTGTCCTTGTCGGTCTCCCCATCTACTTGTTCAACAGGCGCCGAAGAGTCCTTGGTCGATGCATCGACAGGGCTCTGAGGCTCCAGACTCCACACGTCTGGCTCAGAATTTGTAATCCCATTATTGGTGTAACCATTAAGATTTTGCCGCAGCTTAGCCTTCTGGAGCTTGACCTTTTCCGCCAGCCTGCGAGCAGCAGCTTCTTCTTGCCGCTTAGTCTCGTCCGGATCTTCGTTTTCAGCCTCACGGGCTGCATATGCAGCGAGGCGGTCAATCAAGGCAATTACGATCTGCTTGATATTGACTTTGGGATGTAGCTGGGCGGTAGCAGAGAGGAAAGGACCAAGAGTGTGAAGATGGAATTCATCGGTAAAGACCTGTTTACTGATCATTTAATATGTGATCTAGAGTGGACTGGCAAGTCACGCACCTGAATAACCACCTCCATCAAATACTCTTGCGCGATAACATCCTTGCAATTTACAACCTGTTCCAAAATTCCGGGTAGGATGATTTTCTGATACATATCCAAATCCACGCCATCCAGTTGACTTAACCGAACAAGATTCGTCCCCACCAAAATCCGCAGTTCTCTTCGTTCCATCTCGCGTTTTTCTCGGTCACGAGAATGGCCTTGATGTTGCAAACGCACCCACAGCTTGTTCATTTCGATAAAATTAGTAAGGACGAAAGAAATCGAATCTTGTAAATTTCCGACAGGACTATGTGCGTACATCAATAATGGAAGGAGGTCGACCTAATAAAAACATACCCAGTCTCAGTGCCTATTGGCAGATGATCCCTCGTTTGTCCGCTCAAGTAATGACGAAGGAATAATCCACGGATAGGATGAAGCACACCTCGGGACATTTCCATCATGTCCTTCATAACTTCCTTCACGGGGGCGTCTGGAATAGACATATAGACCGAACCCACAGTAATCATGAGGTATAGTCGCGGGATGATATTGCCGGCATACTGAACGAGTTCGTAAAGGTCTGCAAGATGGTGTTTGCTTTGCGTATGTGCCTCATAGAGATAGGTCGTCAAATGTCGTAGGGCGTCAAATACGGCCATATCTGAAAAGTGGTATATGAGACGCAAATATCAGTCTTGTCAGAGATTACCCACAAAGTTCGTAGTATTGTTTCGGGGATAAGGATGACGTCCGCAGCTCACCCAACATAGCACTGGCACTCTTCAAACCGTCCATGAGCTGATCAAGTTCCTGACAGAATACAAATCTGTGAATTTTGCGCAAAGCCAGGATAGCGAAGAAACGGGCGGAATAAAATAATGCCCAGATATAACATACCAAGTGTCTCTTCATTTGTTGAACTTGGATTTTGACTGTGCTTAGCGCTTCACTGAGCATCTTGCCTTCTTCGAGTGGTGGCCCAGCCATTATATGATGTTGTCGCAGTAGAGTTGGCCACGGAAAGTAAAAAGGAGGACGGCTGGCGCTGGCGCGTCAGGTCTGACCAAGTTGCAGAAGGAGCCTTAGAACTAGTTGCCTTATTTGACCACGGAGACGAAATCTTAACTCTGGAGACGTTCATCGTACTTGCAATGTCATTGAGGGATATAACACCAAAACTTGACTATATAATGCTACAGTATATCATAAATCAATCAATAAAGCTTCCTGTCTATCGGACTGCTCCACAGCTGAGGGTACAGAGGGCATAAACATCGACTGCGGCGCTGAGGTAGGTGCGACAGGGAAGTTTGGAAGTGGTGTTTGGGGGCTTGAAAACGTCCGCTGTGGCACCTGCTGGGTAGACCGCGAGTTTGTGTTATTTCGAGAAACAGCGGGATTCACAAGATGTTGCGTAGTAAATTGACCGTGAGAGTGAATAGGGGCAGACGAGAGCACAGGTGACTGGATAGGTCGGGAATGTTGCGGAGGAGGAGGCGGCTGTGAAGGCTGTAGGGGTGCTTGTGGTACACTAACGGGAGTAGATTGTTCATAAGTCTGTGCAGGAATCTGAGAGTGAACAATTTCAGAAACAAAGGATGACTGCATTTGCGGTGCAAGCTGCTGCGACTCCACAGAAGGTTGTTGATACCAATTCTACAATTCGTGCGTCAAGCTTCGTAGCTTTAAGTCTGGCTCAAAATCCATACCTGTTCGCTGCGTCCCGAAGGTGAACCTGAGGCGATAGGTGGTGGCTGATATTGGTATAAAGTCCTCATGTGAGAATGTTGTTGTGTCTGAGGTCCAACATCGGCCGACGGCGCCGGAGATGACAGTTGATTATACTGATTATGTCGACGATTATCGAGTTGTGGTCCGTTAATAGTTCCTGACCGTGCAAGTTGCGCTGACCGCCATGCTGGATGTACCACCTGTTCTGTCAATAAATTGTCATAAATTCTTACAGCCTGCGACAGCTTGTCATGCATTTCCGTCAATAATTCTAGCGAGTATGATCTTAGCAACAAATCAGAGTTGAAGACCACAATACTCACGCTCTCTCTTACTCGTGTCGTCCAAACTCATTACCAGCTTTGGTCTAAGGCCATTTGCTTGATCATATAGTTGATTCAATGCAGGATAACGAGTAATGTCTCGACCGCCTTGTGAGTGTACTTGTTCCACCGTTTGACTGAAAGTCATGATGGCATCTGACTCAAGAGGATCTAGGTTGTAGTTTGGTAATGCAAGGTTCTGCCCTTGAGACCGGGCGGTATGCGTGGGAAAAGACGAAGAAACGCTAGGTGTAAGTGACCTATATACTTCCGCATGAGATGGTTCGATGGGCAGGGGGGCACTTGGCTTTGGAGCGTTCGCTTCAAGTAAGCTGGCTTCTATGGCAGCCTTAAGGTCGGGATCGTCGTCGTCGTCGGCTGCAACGTAAGACGAGGTCGAGCGGTCCGTTACAGGTTGATCGAATGTAGGAGGCGGTTGTGATGGAACATAACCAGAACGAGGATTCATACCAGCTTCCTCCAATGACAGCTGTATTGCCCGCTGCAACTCTGCATCAGCTAATTCTCGCGCGTTACGGTAGCCATAATTAGGAACGCTGGCAGAATGACGGTGATTTTTGCTTGAGTCATCACCACGACTGATAAACATGTCAATAATCATCGACACAAACTGAATAAATGCATACGGTTTGTCTCTATTCTTTGTGAGCTTCACGTAGCATCCATCACACACCCGGACCTCTTGAGTAATTCCAAAATGAGGGAGTGGCGAGACTTTAGAAGTACACTGTTGATCAAACACTTGACCGCAATTTCGGCAATGATGCTTTCGATTTGTGAATGTAAACGCCGTACGACAACGCATACACACATCAGAATCGATCCATTCAGGAGCAGTTTGTGTATCTATCATTGCTGAACTGGTGGCAACAGTATCCGGTGGTGGAAATGTGAACCCTGTGAGCAGACGGTTAGGTTATGCAAGTGTGGTGGGACGCTGATTGGCAGTACCTTCCGTCTTCAAAATCTTGTAAACCTGACCCACGTAACCAAGCAGAGGCTTCCCTTCAAGGCTAGAAGCCCAATTCTGAATCAAGCGTAGGATTTTAGACTTAACCTGGTGGTTCAGACCGGGATATTTGAGAATAGAAACGAGATTGTCCATAAACTCCTTGGATGCAATTTCGGCTAGGAAGTGATCCCCACTATTCTTAACACAAAGATCGATTAACTGCAACGACTATAAGTGACATAACATAACAGACACTCGACTGTACTTGCCGTCAGGGCTGACAATTGTACATTTGGATTCTTGTGATCGAGTCTACGCTTCAACGAGCGCATCGCATCTTTTGCAGGTACAGATTTTGAGCGAATTTGATCGCTAATCTCAAGATTTAGAGCGATGTCTTCAGTACCAGCAGGAACGAGTTCAGAGGTGGCCTTGTCTAACGAAGAGGTAGAGTGAATAAGTGATACAAGTCAACGACGACAAATACAGCTTCACTCACCGATTGCATCGTCTAGTTGTGAAGAACCCCAAAGCCAGCTACTTAGCGTCGTCATAATTGGTCTGTTGTCGTTGTCGCTGTGTAGCAGTGAGCTCAACTGTGGCTATCCGGTTCTGGAAAGGTGAGTGATTTAAAACTCCGCCAGATTTTTTGCCTTAGTTAGGTGTAGAGCTCGTTTGACTCTTGCGTCGACGACATCCCTGCTGCTGGTTGTCTTGCACATTGCACTCGATTCCTAGGTCCTCTTGCCTTTGTTATCGGCATTCTGATAACATTGCGCTTGGATATCTCTCGTTTTTCGGGTTACTTGTTCCTTATTTTCTCGCCTCAAAATCAACAAGTTTTGGAACACTTGTTCAGGAAGCATATCCTACATCCCACTTAGTTTTCACTTTAATTTCCAATCCTGCCTGATTTCTTCCCGTTCATATTTCTCATCCACTATATACTTATCTACCATCACTTTTCGCAATGTTGGGTCATCAATTCGCCTATTCTGCTGCTCCAGTTCGCAAAGTGCGCGAGGTCCAATTTGGTATCCTCTCTCCAGAAGAAATCGTATGCATTCAAGTTAGATTATTTTCTATTTATACCCACCACATTCATAGAAAGCGCACTCGGTAGCCAAGATAGAACACCCCGAGGTTATGGACGAAACCACACACAAACCAAAAATGGGGGGGTTGATGGATCCTAGAATGGGTACTATTGATCGCAATTTCAAGTGCCAGACTTGCGGAGAAGGGATGTCAGAGTGCCCAGGTCATTTTGGACATATTGAACTGGCAAGACCTGTTTTTCACCCTGGTGAGTTCTTTTGCGTGAACTGTAGTCTTATTAGATGTCTGAGTCAACGCTTCCTAGGGTTTGTTGTTAAAGTGAAGAAGATTCTGGAGAGTGTGTGCGTGAACTGCGGGAAGCTAAAAGCTGACATCGTGAGTCGCGTCTAATTTTCCTCTACTCGTTTCGTACCCCACCACCCAATTTTCTGGGGGCTCTCTCCTTAGCCGGAGAACCCCAAGCCCGTGCCGCGTTCGATCCTCGTCTTTGAGGCGTTCTCCTGCCCTTGTTTGCTTTCACTTGTCTCATGACGTGTTGGCACTTGGGAGTCGGAGGACCCGCGGCATGGGTGAAATGGGGGCTGAACGAGGAGTGCGAAAACATTGGTCAGTTGCTTGCTGTCAATGCTGCACTGGGATGGATGAGCGAGGCCATTTTGGTTGTTGGCACGTTCCCATCCATTTATAGTTCTACAGTTGATGCCCCTATGTTTTTTTCTTCTTGTCTTTGAGTGGTGGGGCTACAATAGTTCAATCAAATTTGGTGAAAACTGTTTGCTAACACTTTTATCCATTCTGTTGGTCTGTTTCCTCCATCGTTCTTGAAATTCATGTCGGATTTGTAAGTCGGATCCCAACTTCGCGGACAGAATCCGGCACATCCGTGATCCCAAAGCGCGCATGTCGATCGTGTGGTCTTTCTGCAAGACAAAAATGACTTGCGAAGCCGACGAACCGAAGGAAGAAAATGAAGGAAACGAGAATGACGACGCGAAGAAGGGCCATGGTGGATGCGGTGCAGTCCAACCACAAATTCGAAAGGAGGGCCTGAAATTGTTTGTTCAGTATAAGAAATCGAAAGATGAGGATGAAGTGAGTTTCACCTTTTCACTTCCTAGTAAAGCCAATGTTCGCGCCCAAATTTAGGAGATCAAGTCTCTACAGCCCGACAAGCGCCTGTTTCCGCCATCGGAAGTTTACGCTGTGTTGAGGAAGATATCAGATACGGACTTATACCTTCTAGGACTTTCAGAGGAGTATGCACGACCTGAATGGATGATTCTAACTGTTATGCCGGTTCCTCCGCCGCCAGTTAGGCCGAGTATTGCAGTGGATGGAGGTACGATGAGGAGCGAGGATGATCTAACGTACAAGCTTGGGGACATTATAAAGGCATCTGCCAATGTACGGAGGTGTGAACAAGAAGGAGCACCAGCTCACGTGATTACTGAGTTCGAACAGTTACTCCAGGTTAGTGTCGTCAATCTCCTTATGCTTTTATGCACTCAATTTTTCGTAGTTCCACGTTGCTACTTATATGGACAATGACATTGCAGGGATTCCACAGGCTCTGCAAAAGTCTGGACGCCCTGTAAAAGCTATTCGCGCTCGTTTGAAAGGGAAGGAAGGCAGACTCCGTGGCAATCTGATGGGCAAAAGGGTGGATTTCTCTGCCCGTACTGTGATCACGGGAGACCCGAATTTGGAGTTGGATGAAGTCGGTGTTCCTCGTAGTATAGCAATGAACCTCACATATCCTGAGCGCGGTATGTTCATTTTATCTGGGTTTGCTTTTACTCATCTCTCTCCAGTGACACCACACAACATCGCATACTTGCAAGAACTGGTTCGAAATGGACCTACTGCATATCCTGGTGCACGGTATGTTGTCAGAGATACTGGAGAGCGTATAGATCTTCGGTACAATAAGCGCGCCGACGCTTTTCTCCAATACGGGTGGATCGTCGAACGTCATTTGAGAGACGGAGAGTGGGTATCTATACCAAAGTATTCCATATTTCTAATACTCACAGTGCTGGCTAGCTTTGTTCTTTTCAATCGTCAACCGAGTTTGCATAAAATGAGTATGATGAGTCATCGCGTAAAACTCATGTATTACTCCAGTGAGTGTATCGCCACCTTGGTCCGCTTTTATTTCTTATTCGATAAACAGCTTTCCGCTTGAATCTTTCTGTGTAAGCTGATGTTGTCCTTCTGTGAATTTCAAGTTCATTTTCCTTAGGACACCTCCATATAATGCTGATTTCGACGGAGACGAAATGAATCTACAGTGGGTCGATATTTTTTGGCTTGCAGCTCTAACAGATTAATATTCTATTCCAGCGTACCGCAAAGTGAAGAGACTCGTGCAGAACTTAGTCAGATAGCTTGGGTTCCACGTCAGGTAAGTAAGAAGTCTTGGTGTGTTGCCGTGTATATCTTACCTGGAAGCAGATCATCTCTCCACAAGCGAACAAGCCTGTTATGGGAATCGTACAGGATACCCTTTGTGGCATACGGAAATTCACGCTTCGAGACACCTTCCTCGACTGGACACAGGTACAAAATATTCTGTTGTGGGTACCAGAATGGGACGGGACAGTGCCGATACCTGCCATCCTTAAGCCCAAGCCGATGTGGACGGGTAAACAAATCCTGTCTCTCTGTATTCCTCGCGGCATCAACATATACCGCTCGCCTGATACTAAAACATCAAATCCCGTTTTTGACGACGGAATGATGGTCGAGAACGGGGAAATCGTTTTTGGTATCGTGGAGAAGAAGACGGTAGGCGCCTCACAAGGCGGTCTCGTTCATGTTGTATTCCGCGAAAAGGGACCAGAGGCTACTCGACAGCTCTTCACCGGCTTGCAAATGGTTGTCAATTTTTGGCTCTTTCATAATAGTTTCAGTATCGGCATCGGCGATACCATTGCAGATAAGAAGACCATGGCGTACATTACTAAACACATCGCCGAATGCAAGGCAAATGTCACTCAAGTCATTGAAGATGCCTATCACGATCGTTTGAAAGCCGCGCCGGGTATGACTATCCGAGAGTCTTTCGAGAGCCGAGTAGAAAGGGAGCTCAATTTAGCCCGAGACCAGTCTGGTCAATACGCCCAGAAGAATCTCAAAGAGGACAACAATGTCAAACAGATGGTTGTCGCTGGTTCCAAAGGGTCCTTCATTAACATTTCGCAGATGTCGGTTTGTGTAGGACAGCAGAGTGTTGAAGGCAAAAGGATTCCATTCGGCTTTCGTCATAGAACCCTTCCCCACTTCAATAAGGATGATTTCAGTGCCGAAGCGAGAGGATTCGTAGAGAATTCATACTTGCGTGGCCTCACTCCACAGGAGTTCTTCTTCCATGCCATGGCTGGAAGAGAAGGGCTTATCGATACAGCAGTCAAAACCGCTGAGACCGGCTACATCCAGCGTCGACTCGTCAAAGCTTTGGAGGATGTACAAGTCTGTTATGATGGCACTGTTCGTAACTCGCTGGGAGACCTGATCCAATTCGTCTATGGCGAAGATGGAATGGATGGTGCATTCATCGAACGACAGAGTATCGAAACATTTGGTCTAAACGACAAGGAATTTGCGCATCAGTACCGCGTTGACGTCACAGATCCTACTGGTGGTTTCATGCCAGGCACTCTCCAGGTTGGTATTGATGATAGTTCGCTTGAACTTCAGGCCAAACTGGACGAAGAATACGCACAACTCAATGAAGACCGAATACTCCTTCGTCACTTCATCTTCACGCGTCAGGACCCAAGTTCGCCTCATTATTTGCCCGTCAACCTCAATCGTATTGTTCAGAATGCGAAACAGATCTTCCATATTGATGCCAGGAAGCCAAGTGACCTCGAACCGGGTTATATCATCGATGCTTTGAAGGCTTTATCAGACAAGCTGATTGTTGTGCGCGGCAATGACCCTTGGAGTCTCGAGGCCCAGGAAAATGCTACGTTAACGTTCAGAATGCACCTCCGGGCGACTTTTGCCACACGTCGTGTCCTGGAACGACATCATCTAAATAGGGAAGCGTTCGAGTGGGTGTTAGGTGAGATCGAAACCAAGTTCAACCAGTCAACAGCACATCCCGGAGAAATGTGTGGTACTCTGGCTGCGCAATCCATTGGAGAGCCGGCCACTCAAATGACGTTGAACACGTTCCACTACGCAGGTGTATCCAGTAAGAACGTCACCCTTGGTGTCCCTCGGCTGAAGGAAATCATCAATGTGGCCACCCACATCAAAACGCCCTCGTTATCCGTGTATCTGGAGCCAGAGATTGCCAAAGACCCCATGTTGGCCAAAAATGTACAACAAGAACTGGCGTACACGACTTTGCGTACAGTCACCGCAGCTGTCGAGATATGGTACGACCCCGATCCCAGTTCTACAATCATCGAAGAAGATAGTATCTTTGTCGAATCATTTTTCGCTATTCCTGATGAAGAGGTTGAATCAAAATTACACCTGCAGTCGCCTTGGTTACTCCGACTCGAGCTCGACAGAGCTACAATGATTGATCGCAAGTTGACTATGCCATATGTTGCTGGCCGTATCGCGGAGAGCTTCAAGACAGATCTTTTTGTCATCTGGAGCGAAGATAACTCGGAGAAATTGGTCATCCGGTGCCGTGTTTTAGGGGGTGCTGAAAAGGACGAAGATGGGATGAGCACAGTGGAAGAGGATGTTTTCTTGCGGCAACTGGAAAATACGATGTTGAATTCGGTCAGTTTACGTGGCGTCAAAGGTATCGAACGAGTGTTTTTGCAGATGCACGACAAAGTTGTTATTGCACCGGACGGCAGCATTAGAGCACATGCGAAAGAAGACAGGGAGTGGGTACTGGAAACGGATGGTGTCAATCTGAAGACGGTCATGTGTATCGACGGTGTCGATTTCAAGCGCACGTACTCGAACAGTTGCGTAGAGATTTTCAGCGTTTTGGGTATCGAGGCTGCGCGGGCCGCTATCATGAAGGAATTGCGTAGCGTCATCGAGTTTGATGGTTCATATGTGAACTACAGGCATCTTGCACTTCTCTGCGATCTCATGACTCATAGAGGGTCGCTTATGGCTATCACTCGCCATGGTATCAACAGAGCGGATACAGGTGCTCTTATGCGGTGTTCATTCGAGGAAACCGTGGAGATCCTTATGGAAGCAGCTGCAGTTGGCGAGAAAGATGATTGCCATGGTATCGCCGAAAACGTTATGTTCGGCCAGATGGCGCCGATGGGAACAGGTTCTTTTGAAGTAGCTCTCGACATCGATATGTTGAAGGACGTCATCGTCGACCATCGCCTACCAGTTCAAAACATGCTCGCGGCTCAAGTAGACGGAGGAATGACGCCCGGTCAGGTCGCTATGACGCCATACGATAGCAACTCACCTATGTGGCACGACACTTTCAAGGCCGAAACCGCAGCGTTTTCTCCCCTCGCGGTCAATGGCGGCGATGACCCAGCAAACTTCTCGTATCTCGGGTTTGGTCAGAGTCCCAAGGGAGCTGGAGGTATGTCACCAGCGGCTCCTACATATAGTCCGAGTTCTCCGAATGTGTATTCGCCTGTATCACCATATGTTCCTGCACAATCACCGTTTGGTGCTACCTCACCGTTTGGAACGTCTCCTTACGCCACATCCCCTTTCTACGACCGTGGTCGTGGTGCAACATCTCCTACATATTCTCCTACATCTCCTGCCCTTAATTTGACCTCACCAGGGTATTCGCCCACAAGCCCACGTTATTCTCCAACATCACCATCCTTCTCTCCAACATCACCTCGCTATAGCCCTCAGTCCCCATCATTTAGTCCTACGTCTCCTCGGTATTCGCCGACAAGTCCATCTTTCAGTCCTGCTTCCCCAAGATGTAAGTTGATACTTCTTCCTAAGTTTGACGGAATTTTTAACCTGTGCTTGTTTGAATAGACTCCCCAAGTAAGTTTTTAACGTACAGATCTGTACAATATTTCTCACGACTGCGGGCCTTTCTATTTCGTTATCTTCTAGCCTGTGAGTATTCCTTTGTGACTAGCTTCCAGTTGCACTAAGTCTTTACAAAACCAGCTCCAGCGCAAATGTCGCCATCATCGCCAAAATACTCACCAACATCTCCCGCTTCTCCTGCCTCACCAAAATATTGTAAGCTTTATCACTCGTCCTTTTGGATCTCATTGACCATGCTCTATTTAACAGCCCCCACGTCGCCCACATACTGTGAGTCTGCTAGAAGCTATCATCTATTGCGCATAATTAATTCCCCATCACAGCTCCTGCATCACCCGCATACAGCCCGACATCGCCTCAGTGGTCGCCATCAAGTCCTGCACACCAGTCTCGCAATGGGACAAATGCTTACTCCACGTCTCCGTCATGGGACTGAGTTTCGTGTTCTGAACATGCTATTTTAGTAGCTAAGATTGTTTTTGGATGACTCCCAGGACTGCAAGCTCAAGTTTGGGGCTATCTAATCTCTCATGTTGTAGACTAATACACACCATTGATATATTTTGCTCAGTGTGAATCAAACTCGGAATACATATGGACAATGGAATAGACAATATATCGTTTGTGAGCTATGTATATACTGTAGCGCGTTTGTTACCACCGGGCGTTTCTTCGCTTACAGTCTCGCTCGCTCCAGGATGAAAGAAGATGATTTGCTAGACTTCACGCGATCTACATCGGCAAGAGTGACAGGACGGTAAGTGTGTCCATGGTTATATCCAAGCCTAAAACCGAAAGAGAGTTATCAATTTTGTAAAAATCTGTGTGATGGCTTGCCGACTCGCCTGTCTCTCCCATCTGGTCCACCTTCTTTGTAGAATGTGGGTCGGCGCAACAAACTGCACACGACAGCACCTCCCAATCCCAGATTATGGACTAGACCGTATTTGCCTCGAACAGATGCCTGCATAGGTCCTGCCCCTTGGAGATGTCAGATACGACAATCCATGATAAAAATCGTGGCGCAGGAACCTACATTCTCTCAACTGCATGGTGATGTAGAAATGCATTCCAAGACCCGTTGCGCCGAGTGGATGTCCTTTAGCCTGTGGTTATTACACAAAATTGCATTCATTGTCTATGAATATAGACAAAACCTACCTCCAAACCTCCACTGGGATTGACGACGTATTTACCACCATACTGGATGCTGCAATAAGCGAAATGGAAAAGAAACCAGATTCAGATGGGCGTACGGTATTGTCATGATTCTCGACCATCTTGTGCGCCTGGCCTGGCGGACATAACCTCAGCGCATCGTAAGTTATCAGCTGTATCGGGCATAAAGATTAGCGGAAACAAAGCGTGAAACCTAACGGCAGGTTCTCGGACCTCATTTGCAGCGAAGCAATCATGCAGCTCGACAACTGCGACTTGGTCTCTGCCCTCTCCCTGTTTGAACCCAGCTTGCGCGAATACGGTGTCTGCGCAAACTCTAGTCATGCTGAAACCTACAAGTTCCATAGCACTTCGTTCCTCAAAAGTCACCGGAGAATCTGTGCCCAAAGCGTTTCCTACGATTTCGATGGCCTGATTCTCAAGATTATGAGCATGGACAAAGTCCTCCGAAGCAATTATACAGCAGGCAGCGCCATCCTGTCGAGACACTAAGCAAAAAACATGAGCATGCGGAAAATGCAGTGCTTACAGAGGTTGGACTGCACATGAACTTTGTAAGCTCATTGGTAATTTTCGTAGAATTCAGGACTTGTTCTACACTCCATCCTTCGCGGAATTGAGAATAAGGGTTGTTTACGGAATGCTTGTGATTCTTGGACGCTATATACGGAGTTCAGAGCTTATTGCACGATAAGCAACAAAACTTTCATACCAATCTGCGCCAAATGATCGATGCTTCCGCCGAACTTACGGAAATATTCTGTAGCACCATTTCCGAACATCCTTGGTGCACTAGGGCCATTGTTTTTGCCGAGACCCGACTCCTCGATCTCTTTGCTGGCATCACCGAACGGAGCGGTTGGACTGGGACGGTCCGGGAAATTCGTTCCAAGACTGCCAGGAGCCATACGCTCGAACCCCAATGCCATGACGCACTCCGCAGCGCCGGCCTTGACAAGGCAATTGCCTTGATATAAAGCGGTGGAGCCGGTAGAACAATTGTTGTTAACGTTGACGATGGGAATGCCGGTCATGCCCAAATTGTACAGGGAACGCTGCAGGGTAAGCCATTATAACTAATGTGTGGTGGTACTAGACAGATGACTAGTGACTTACTTGACCATTTGTGGAATCCCCATAACAATATCCAACAAACGCGGACTCGATAGAATCGTATGTCAAGCCTAAGTGACCTCCAATATTGTGCATAGGATAAGATGCTTGAATTAGTCACCTGCGTCCAACAAAGCTTTTGTGGCAGCCTCAAGGCCCATCTGCGATCTACGGATTAATGATTGTGGTTTAGGATAGAGCATGAAGTAGACTCACATCTTCTGTGGTCCTCTTTCCCCTTGGCTGAGACGATGACGACAAAATTAATGCTTGACAGCCATGCCCAGAGACGCTACAAGCAAACCTTTATGAACGCAGTGCATCCTACGCCGATAATATAGGTAGGTCTCTGTTGCTTGACATTAAACATTTTGAGAAGAAAGGAAAGGGTATTGGCGCGTAGATCACCCCCGCACAATACGTCGTGATGATATTATCTCCTCAAGTATCAACCGGAGACTCGGACTGAGCCTAGAAATTACATGACTTGCTATAACAGGCGCACTGCCCGGCCCGCGCCATGTGACTGCCTATGCCGATGTATCTAGGAAGCCACAATACTGAAGTATTCGGTTATTTTGGATAGCTAGGAAATAATCTTGGCTAGTGCTCCCTAATTTCACTCGTGGAAACATCCCATAATTGAAGAGGAGGACAGTCACTGCCGGCAGACGCGTCACGAAATGGTCACGAGCCAAATCACGGCCCTCAGCCAGAATCCCACGGTCACAGCCCTGGCAGAGTTGTCATGTATCTATTGAGATTATCGAGAGTTTTTTTATAACGGGGTGATCTCATTCTGGTCTTCTTTTTACTGACCCATTTAAAATAAGCGCACAGTGCCAAGACACGTGTCGAATTAAATTTGGGATAAGTGTAGGAATAATTATCAACAAAATCAACTTAAGGGTTCCAGTTATAACTGGGGTTTCTTTTACCCAATCTCATAACAAAATCTAAATTGTTTTGCATGTTTGACTGGCCCTTGCCCACAGTAAGTGCGATTCATGAGTAGAGACTTGGTACTAAGTATTAGAATAGAGGCCAGCACGGTGTCACAATCTACGCGTGTCGCCATTTCTCCCTCTGGGCCAACTTGAACGCCGTCTAGATCTGCCTGCCTGCTGATTCCACTTTCCTTTATTTTCCCACCACTATTCCCACCCCACAGACATCTCAGTATCATGGGACTCTTCGCCCATTCCTTTCACCAACCACATCACTTCAGTGTAAGCCATCTTTATTACTCCGCGCGAACTACGGCGTATATTGTACGTAGAAAGTGTAAACCAAGTACATGTCGAATGTGGAGCTCACATTCGACATGTACTTGGTTTACACTTTCTACGATGCTATCGATATCAATAAACAGTCCACTAATGCCGAACCTCATATATCTTAATACATTGTGATTCAGACTGATCAGTCTGAATCACAATGTACCAAGGTATATAAGACCAACCATTCTTCACTTCCAACCAGTCTCAGAACAATCTTTTCTTTCCTTTGAACTTCTACAATCACAAAAAAAATCACTCCCTATACCGTTCCCGTCGTTCTTATACACCTTTTATCCATTCTACTTCTGTGCCATGGCTGTCGTTTGCAACGACTCCTTGATGTTGGCCTCCACCGTTGCGAAGAAGACGGACGTCAAACCCCCTAAACCTAACCATTTACCGGCCAAAATTCTTTTCAAGTCCCTGCGCAAGTCAGGAGACAAGGAAACATCCCCTCTTCGAAAGACCTTTCTGGGACTGTCGACACATACACGCCGAAAAAAGTCTCCACACGATCTGATATCTGCCCACAGCTTCACGTATACACGAGTACTTGGAGAAGGTGCCTTTGGCAAGGTGTTCATGGCTCAGATGAAGCACAGCAACGCCATTCGTGCCCTCAAGGTGGTTTCCAAATTCAATCCTCGCAGTGTTGCTAGTCAATACAAGGATCTGGTCACGGAACAAAAGATTTTACGGAAAGTCACTGGAAATATCCATTGTATCGAGCTCGAGGCCTCGTGGCATTCTTCCATCAATTTCTATTTCTTGACGGTGAATATCTTGTTATACCTGTTTGTTGCAAATTCATTGCTTACGAGATATTTGCAAGCCTCTCTATCCCTCTGATCTGCGGAGCCGCATGGACCAACGCGGCCCGTTGCCACCTGACGACGCTCGATTCTACATGGCACACATCATTTGTGGAGTAGACTTCCTACACTCACAAGGCATTCTTCACCGTGATCTCAAGCCAGATAATATCTTCATGAAAGACGATGGTCACCTCGTCATCGGAGACTTTGGCTTAGCTGTAACCCTGACCACGACCGGAACGATCCGGCCACGGTTCAAGGCCATCAAGTCTATCATGAATTTCAAGGACACTGACGTTGCAGTGTTTCGAAAAACTGGACGCTGTTGTGGTACACCGACATATGGTGCTCCAGAGATGTTTGCCCGAAAGCCATACGGATTTGAAATCGACATATGGGCATTAGGCATCATTCATTATGAGATGCTGACGGACAGTGTACCGTTCAATGACGACTCGGCAACATCGGAGCTCTGTCGTTCAGTCCTCGAGGATGAAGTTTCATTTTCTAATTCTGTATGGGAGACAGAGGAAAATGCTCAAGCCAAGGCCTTCGTGAAGAAGTTGTTGACAAAGGATCCATTGTTAAGGCCCACAGTGAAGGAGATTCAGAAAGACGCCTATCTATCAGTATTGTGCGTACTCGTCTTATCTTACGATGCTCTGCGATTTACTGTGCGCATGCAGTGATTTGGACATGCTCCGAGATCAAAAATATACAGGTATGTATTTTATTTAGTGTGTACAGCGCTTCTTAGTCTTATTCCCTATAGCGCCGTTCAAGCCATGCAAGCTCGAACCACAGATGACTATCCGGAGGCCCTGGGTAGGCTTCGAGCATGAGCATTATGATGCTCACGATTTCCATCCTTCTTTCACGTTTATCAACCCTTGCGTTGAACAAGAGAGCACGATTTACAATCCTCCTACTGTTTATACTCCCAATGCATTGAAACCCGGCACCGCTAATCGCGAACCTATTGCTACAAGTACTCTTCAAGGTCTATCGCCTAGTACTCCCGCTGGAGATTCGATCGAGTCGCGCTCTGCTCAACGGTCGTCCGTCGTCTCCCCATCTCCGGATAGAACTTCGGATATCGACTTGTACAGCAATATTGCTGAAATATCTCATGATAATGAACCGAAATCAAGAAACTCATCTGTCGTTGCTTTGCACGTTTCGAGTGTCCTGGAACTATTCGCCAGGTTCGCCCCGCCATCCGACGATTCGATAGATGCTACAACAAGTCAAGCGCCAGTCAGGAGCATATCACTTGAATCTCTTCACCACCCCAGGGAATCTCGCACGTCTCCCGAAGTTGTTATTTCACACAGCGTCACCCGAAGTCGTGTTGTCATGAAAAAGAAGATGAAAGCCACGTGGAGCCGGTGCTCGGAGTTGTTTCTCGTATTCGTATCCAAGACAAAACGACCTTTGTGCGATTGGATGGGACGATGGTCGTCTGGCTAGGAGTGCAGGATTTGTGTGCAGAGCTGCGGCACCTCTTGATCGCTGCGCGTCAAGAGGAAATCGAGGGCGGTTGTGCACCTTGTGTAGGCTTGAGTTAACTGTTCGTTTCCCTACTCGGGAAAGTATGAGTGGTCGCATCGCTTAACGCTTTGCTGGCGGACTCTGCAAGTGCTGACAGGGAATTCGTCCGTAACTTCCTCACAAGATTGTATCATCTCGCCGGTAGATTTAGCTGACTTCTATCTGCGCACACACAGCAAGACTTGATGGCTGGCCCGGTCGAAAGCGGCGGTACGTATTGTGTCAAGGCTTGTTGACTGTTCGTTTCCCTACTCGGAAAAGTATGAGGGGTCGCATCGCTCAACGCTTTGCTGGCAGACTCTGCTAGTACCGAAAGGGTTTTCGTTCATAACTTCCTTACATGATACGTTACTCCGCTGGTTGGCCTGGGTTTCCTTCATTTCTTGATCCTGCCTCCTGGTTTCTCTCAAAGGCCTCGCGGAGTGTTTGATTCGGAGGTCGTTGGATATGCGGGTCTGCAAGGCTTCGACGTTTGCTCTTTCTCTAGGACTTTAATGGACGCTTTTCACTGGAGTCGGATGGACGATTTCCCGATGGACAATTTCTGGATGGACGATTTCTCTATGGACGGTTTCTCGATGGACTATTTCTGGATGGACGATTTCTCTATGGACGGTTTCTCGATGGACTATTTCTCGATGGACTATTTCTGGATGGACGATATTTCGATGGACGATTTCTGGATGGACGATTTCTGGATGGACGATATTTCGATGGACGATTTCTGGATGGACGATTTCTGGATGGACGATTTCTCAATGGACGATTTTGCTCTCATGTGCTTTGCTTGCTTTGTATGTTCTGTTGTCGGCCTGGACTTTTTCGCATTGAATTGCTGCTCTTTTCGAATGTATCGCAATAACTGTTTGGACACTCGTACTACTGCTACTGGACATACTAGAACTCTTCTGTTGTGCTAGAATTATCAACTGGACATTTTTGCTCTGTACTTCGTTCTGCCACAGACATTCGTAGCTTTCGCTTGTATTTGCAACTCTTCTTGTGGCTCATGTTGTGTAAACTCATGGATATTATTGTTCTCGAAACGTTGTGTGATGCAGTATACATAAATGAACTTTGCGCGCCTTATAAAAAGCGCATGGCGAGCACATGCAGTAGGGAAAATGACACTTGTAGGGAATGATTGTTCGAACGGACCTAGTAGTATAGAATATTGCCCATTGCGCACTAAGTCGGTGATTTAATATTCTAGTATGATGGTTACAAAAAACCTTCGGAGGACTGAATTAGCCAAATAGCTTCAATAGTTACACAACAGGAAGATAAAAAGAAACTCACAGATATTTGATAAAAAATGAGTTCCGATGGGTAGGTATAAAGGTGTCGGTAACCATTGAATAATCAAAATATGCCATCGCGCCAGCGCTACGAAAAGGAAAGGAATTTGTCCAGTCTCTTTCGAAGGGGATGATCTACTCGTATTCCGACCATCCGAAGAGTTGTAGCAAGGCCGTCTGCAAGTCTCTGTTTTTCTTCCTCGTCACTCCCATCGGTCTCCAGAAGCTCCTTTACGGCACGTGCCAGCCGTCCTTTGGGCAACGGCCTCTCTCCATTAGAAGGAGGCCTCTTTGTTTTCTTCTTGGCCTTGGTCTTAGGAACGGCAAGCAGAAGATCCAGAAACTCGATTCGAAACCGTCGATAAGCCAACGAGGACAGCGGCACGACGCGATCTGCAGCACTCGCTGCTTCCGCGCTACACTCCGCTTGTGCCAACACCTCACTCGGGGCACCGTCCTCGTACCCCCACCTCCTCAGCTCCTCCGTCCTCTTCTCCTTTAGCTTCTTCGAAGGAAGATCCCGAGCGTTGCCCTCCTTTATCATCTTCTCCATCGCAGCATCCAGCACATCATTAAACCTCAACCACCCTTTGTCCTCATCTACCGCCCTCTTCACAAAATGGCGATTAACATAATTCAGCAGACGGTTGACAGACTGAGCACCCGCCGAATACTGATTAAAGCACGGAACCAGGTACTGTATCAGACTCGAGTCATCCAGTGGTGCACCAAGAAAAAGCTCCCTGGCCACATCCGAATAATATTTGTCCAGTTTCTCGTACAAGTCGATTCCGCTCACTTTCTCGCACGAGTCGCTGTGTGGTCGATTGTTCAGCGATTCGGATTGAGATGTGAAGTAGTTGTACACAGCGGTATGTATCCCCATATGGTACTCGACATCGATGGCGGGGGCTTTGCTCAGGTTATTTGTCGACGAACGGACAATGTGGTCCAGAGCAGGTTGTATGTAGCTCCAAAGCGCAGCGAGTGAAGCAGAGGGGTTGGTGCTCGGTCCGGCAGTGGGGTTTCCTAGCAATGGGCCACTGTACAGGATTGCCACTTGCTTTCCCTTGTCTTTGGCCATCCAAAGTCTGTGTTTGCGAAGAACTGGAGAGTAAATAGTGAACAGCAAACCTGAATAACTAAGGACTTGAATGTTTGCGGGTTGCCGGGCGTGATCTCCGACTTCCTGTCGGAACCAAAAGATTTTCGCTTGCAACACGTGATCGAGTGTGAGGTTGTGATGAAGAGTCGTTCAATATTGAGCAGAGATTGTACATAAGAAGTACAGTACTTGGCAGTATGAATATGATTTTCTTATCCCATTTTCACCATGAGCAAATATCTTACTCGGATTTGGGAAGCGTCATAGACGATATACTGTGGACACAACTCAGATAACCTCCGAAAACAATGGTATTTCGTATACTTTACCTCATTGTACTGAAGCCAAGCACCGGGAGGGCGAACATCCCGACTTTTACCTACGAAAAAGCGTGTTCAACCCCACTTCTGATCAGCAAGGGAAGAAATTTTCTTGCCTTTTGGCATCTTACACCCTCTCAAGGCAACGTTGTCCAACGCTTCTCCAGCATCCTGCCATTCGTTTGGCTGGGTTTGCCCCACACCCTTGGTTGCCCTAAAGCAGTTAGAAGGATTAAATCGGATACTGGCCGACACTCACAATTTCTTCTGCTCCTTGCAGACTTCGTCCGCGTTGTAGTCGGCATCGTTCATCTCAATCCAGGGACTTACGGCAACTTCGCAAAGCAGAAGTACCCCAATGTTCTCACTCAAGCTTTAGTAACGTGAGCGTTATTACGAGCGAGCCGAAAGGATTTACGTACTATGCGTGGCAATAATTGGCAGACTGGAAACAAAAGTGAGCTTGACATAGACGCAACAGACTTTAACGAACCTTGGACATCATCTAAGAGGAGACAGCATCACAATGCAGAAATTTACATATTTTCAAGTAAGCACTCACGTCCGCAAAGTAAACACCCTTTCCAAACATGTAACCTAGGAAAAATGAAGTAGGCCGGGTAGCACATAATGTATAATCTTACCAGTCACAGGAGCTAGCGATAACTCGTAAGTCCGTTTGTTTGAGAAAAGTTGAAATCAACGTGAAAATACCTTGTGGTGGGGCAATGCGCAGACCTTGCTTCAAGATACCTGGAAGCGGGGGTGAACTTGAGCAGACATTGATGAGAAAACGTGCCTCACCAGCAAAGTTAGTCGACCTCGAGCCATGCCACAAGAGCAATCGCTCTCCATCTGCAAGGTTATTGAACTTGGACTTCTTCCAGGCGTCAGTTTCGGCTTGTCTGTGTCAGTAGATTAAGATATTTTGGATGTGACAAGAGCAAATAATTGTACCTCTCAACACGAAAAGCACATTGAACTTGTGCTTGGAAGTGGTGAGTGTGTCCGTGGGTATTATGAACATATGCTTTCAATGTGTCGAATTCTTTACTAGCTTGGTCGATAGGTTCCATTGAAGATAATCCGAGTGACTTGAAATGGGCGTCAAGAGGATTCATCACGTTCCCCAGCTGATCCCGAGGGGTAGAATCTGCAATCAGTTTTGAAGCAACTTCCTATAACGCCTATGTGAGCAAAATATAGATCACGATGTCGCAGGTACACACCATGTCGCCCAAAGCGTCGACAAGGTCCAGTTCCTGAATAGTGGTTGGTGATCAAAAGTTTCTTCGCAATGGAAACTGAGCGTACCCTCTTGAGCGTGTCCATATCTCTGATTGTAGGAGGTCTAGTTCTCCCAAAAGCGTGTGGAATAATACTGAGAATATGATTCTGTGTCAGATACCCACTTGTGATGAGGAACGACTTACGAGTAATATCGTCCAGTCAATTCATCGCATGCTTCACGTGCACCACCAAAAGTCTTTGCAAGGTCACCAGTTGGATTCTCTAAGACTTCTGCAAGTTCCTTCAAGGCAGCAAATCCGCTTAGGATTGTCGATTTCGCAAGTTTTCCTTGGAAGGGTTTAGAAACAGACAAGGAGAAAATTCCCTTTGCGATGCTCACCCAAAGGAAGTTTGTTTGCGTCGTAATTCAATGCTGACAAAGTGGCATTCATGAGGCTGCAAAATCGAGGTTAAATGAAGTAGAAGAGAGATAATATTGGACCTCACGTCGTTGAAAAGATCAATTTACAGAACATCTGTGCAAAAAGATGGTTAATGTGGGAAACTCATCGAGGAAAACAAGCTAACACTGACCTGCAACTCAAGCGCCAAAGCAGACTCTGGGATTATTTCCTCCTCTTTACTCTTACCAGAGCTTCCCTCTGCTTTATCTTCCTGTTCCTCTTCTTCGAATGCACGTTCTACAAATACCGTAGGATCGTACATCTCGTCGGGAAGGTTGAGGATACATACCTATCCAAGTGTATTTTCCTGACAAGAAACAGGTTTCATGAGAAAGAAGAACAAGATGGGAGATCAAAATACCTTTTGGCGGAATCTTATTCTTTCTGTCCTTCCATTCTATGGCAGTTTTGCTCTTGAATTGTTTCTTAAACTCAGCCACAGCCTGTGCAGGTGCGAAGGCACCCTTTTCAAGTATGAACACTAGAAAGAGGCAGGGAAATTATCGCTGAAGTACCTTGAGTTTAGACGCGCCATTTTCGCCAACACGTCCCCAACGTGTGAACAACATACAACCTGACACATCCCCTACTGGGTGTAAGAGTTGCAAAACGTAGAACCTAAGATATACTTAGTCAATTGGTGGAATCGTTGGACGCAACGAAGGGTAACATCACTTGTTAGCGTTCTTGCCAAGATCAGTCTGATTTAACATGGCATCCCAGACCTCTTTACCATTCGCATATACCTGATGAGTTGCTTGATACAGTCTTCAATATGGAGGTCATAACCAAAAATATCTATACTCACCAACCATGTCAGAAAACGGATCCACAGGGGCGGCCCCTCTTTTTAACACGGTTACCTAGTAACATTCAAGTCTATGTATTTGGTGGACGACGAGAACTAGTTACCATCTTCTTAGGCTTGTCTGCATCAACGTCATCTGCAGTGTCATCCGATTTGTCTTTGTCAAGGTCCCCCCCCCTTAGATTTCTTTGCAGCGGGCGCTTCTTCGTCATCTGACTCAGCTCTTGGACGTTTTGAAGCAGACTTTGCTTTAGATGCAGAACCCGAGCCAGCAGCCTTCGAAGGGGGATTTGCTTTGGAAGTCGGCTTTGATGTATTAGTAGTCGCAGTTCTAGTGCTTGATCTTGTTGCTCTGACTGGCGCGTTCACAGAAACGTCATTGTCGGAGGCAACGACAGCAGTCTTCTTCCTAGGAGGCATACTTGGTTTGTGTGGGATAAATGCGGGAGATCCAAGTTCGAAAAGTTAATTCTTGCGTAGAGGTTTCAAATTCACGTGCCGCTGTCCTTTCAAGTCACTTTTATCCAGGTAGGAGGTTGTGCGCAGACGGGAGGAGAGAAAGGGGAACTTGTGAGTACTTGGAGATGTGATGATATGCCGCGTTTAAATAGCATTCCCCAGCACGAAGCGGCTCCGTGCGTCGGGGCGTCGGCGTCGCGTGCCCAAGTCATATCAGAACGACCGCTTCAGAATCGAGTCATATTTCTTGCACGCTCTGGACATTCGACAAGACATGTAGGTACTCAGTGGATTCTGACTCGAGCGTCGCCCCCTCTGTCCTAAAATAGCCTGTGAGTCACCAGAGCGCTGTTGCGATGTTTGTCCAGATGATTTCCGGCTTCTGCCGTGATTACGTCAGTTATTTAACCCTCTCACTCTTCACATACCACGTGTCCAGCGCTCACACTCTCAATTCCACCCTTGATAGCAATCACAAAGGTGGACGCAAGGGTCCGTCCGAACTTTTATCAGTTCCCGTCGGGCCTTGTAGATCCGCCAATGGCCGGACTTTAAAGGCGTTCTCGCGATATGTTCTTCTCTACATCTCCTCTCTGCAGGTGCGTTTACGCCACTGGCCTCACTCCTGCTGGTACTCCATAACAAGATGCACTCCGGTATGCTTCCTAGTCTTCTCTCAAGATGTCGACCACTCAGTTCATTAATAACAGAAGGACCTGAGGCGTATTTCAGTGCGGATACCACGTTGCAATTAGGCGTCTCGCATGGTTTTGATGAGCCACTCGTGCCACTGTCGAACGAAACCTGGCCGACTTTCAATACCGTGGAAGCGTTCACGTACAGACCAGATCTGGTGCAACCCGAGACCACCTACGAGATACCTCGAGACACATCTCTTGCGTCATCAGTCGATGGTCAGACGCCTTTTACAGAGAACATCACGTCTACTTCGACATCCAAAAGTCGAAGCGCCACACACAGTCAGGATGGCAAGCGCATCCCTCGCCCACGCAACGCGTTTATGATTTATCGTTCCTCGGTGTGGTCTCAACAGAAGATACCCACGGGCATCGAGCGCGATCACCGCCATATTTCTAGAATAATCGGCCACTGCTGGAACAATCTTCCAGAGGAAGAGAAGCGAATATGGCACGAAAGGGCAGCTGCAGAGAAAGCCGAACACACGAGGAAGTATCCAGGTTACCGTTTTTCACCTGCGCTCCGAACCGACAAGCCTGCGAAGAGGAAAGTTAAGAGAAACGGAGAAAAAGACATGGATAGGTGTAAAGTGCTCGCGGATTTGCTTTTGGCTGGCAAGGAGGGTCGGGAACTAGAGATTGCTATCAACCAGATTGACTCGCATGACGCGAAGGGCCTTCAAGACAGGCCTCAGTCCTCAAATATTGTGTATGATTGGCAAGGCGTTTCGAAGAAGCGGGAAGAGTCCGATTTTGCTCCATTTGAGAGCCCTCTTTTACCACCCTCGGATTCACCGGGTCTTGCAAACTTGAAATTTCAACCCATTCCCGTGCGTTTGGTGATTTATTTGTGTTTGCCTATCCTAACTTACATCTTAGCACCTTTCGAACGAGCCTGCGGGTACCCCTGATGTGGAACCACACCTTTTACCTTCATCATTTCAACCCGGATACCAAGGATACTTCCAAACTCAGGGTTCTACTAGTAACCTACTTTCTCCACCATACTTCCAAGACGCATCTCAGTTCTCGGGCCCTCAATCTTTCCATACGATATCGTCATATCTGGACAACGCTTGCTACCAGTCCTACATGGATAGCAAATAAATGATCTGTACTACCACCAAGACAAACTTGGTTATAATCTTTTTTTATTTGCCGTGACTTATTCCTCCACTTAAGATTCCCATTGACTTAGTTTGCTTATACGGATAAATCATATCGATTCTGAAACCTGTGAAAATTATACTTTTATTGTGAGGTCTTTTCCTCAAACCAATACCTTGGATTATCAAATATGTGATCAAAGAGCGATATATAATAATACACTGTTTTGGGTACGCCGTATCCCCGTCGGACTGCAACCGGCCCGCCTCAACCACACTTTAGGCTCCAGTAGTTGATCATCTTCCTATTTAAATTAGAATTTTATCGAAGACGTTGCAGTCGTGAGAACATTCATAATTTCCATGGGGATCGATATTAATACGTACACACACAGGGAATATACACTCTTCAAACTACGCCAATCACAACCGTAGCTCTCAAACTGACCTCCTTGCCCACCATAACCTCCTCTGCAACAGTAACAGGCAACCCATCCTCGTCCAACTCCAGATACTCTTCCGGCTTCAACGACGAACTCTTCCACCCCCAACTCTGCGAGATCGCGAAAACGTCTGGTCCGCTCGTGAGCTTTGTGATCAGAGACCCCGTCGCGCTACAGCAGGATATCGAGAAGTAGGCAGATATAGAAGATCGAGGGTCTCTGTACGGTTGCGGTGGGTAGGGTACTGGACTCGTATTTGTTGAATGTTGGGAAAACGTTGGCGTCGTTGGAGAACTTGATGCGCCTTGTGCAGAAATAGGGGTGGTGCTTCGATTCGGCGTTGGCGGTGAATTAGACACAATGGCGGGCAACGATAACGAGTGATGTATCGTATTTGCACTGGGCAATGAACTCCCACGATAGTATCCCGGCTGTTGTTCTACACGCCGATTGTGTGGAACAGAGAAGGCGGGAAGGAGGTCAATGTGCGACTGGCGATGAAGATAAACTCCAAGCTGGACACCTTTTTTACGAATCACCTGGACATAAGCGTTGTACAAACTCCCTGCATACCACACCGTATGGGAGTGCATTCTAGTCTTCTCTTTCAAACATTCAACATCCCAAAATTCTACTCCGAACCGGAATGGTGGATATTGGGTCCACTTGGAAGTGCCAGCCTTATCTATCTTAACACATGTGGCCGCAGTCTGTCGTTCGGCGAGGATCCCAAAAAAATTGCGTTCAGAAGTGGGTGCTGGTGTTGCTCGTTTAGGCTCCCGAGACATTCCCATCATCAATTGGTCCATTGAAGCACCTTCTAACCCAGTACTGTCACCGATCCGCTCTGAATGATCTTCAGGAATCAAGAAAATTGGCTTCGATGTATTTGCTTCGCCAGGTAGCAAAGCATCGGGCGAAGACAATGATGCAGTTGGTATGGAAATTCCTAAATCCTTTTCACGTAAAGGGTTGGAGGTGATTTGATGTCGCAGAATGGACTGGTCCCAGAGCGCAGCTCTCAAATGTGAAAGTGGAACATAAGGTTTTCCAGCCGTCGGTGATACATCCCTTGAGATCATCATCAAATCTTCCATGGACTAACACGTAATTTTCAATGAGTAACTTGGACACGCAAGATTAAAACAGATAGTACAGACCATGTGCATATAGTGTATCCCCTCCGTGAATAATTTGTCGAAATGTATCTCTTCCTCTTCATTGATCCCGGACCTCCTCCTGAGCTCTACGGCGGCCTTTGCCATGTCGTACCTTTCACGTTCTCCCCTCGTGAATAACACGTCCGATGATAAGAGCGCACGTACCCAGGTCGGGTCTAGTCCTCCTCGTGCCCAAATGGGAGAAACACAGGTCGAAGATGCAAAACTTGAAGAGGTTGAGGCAGAGAAAGATTTGTGCTCTTCATAAGATAGGATGTCCCCTGCCCACCTGGCCAACCAGCAGGCTGCAGCTTCGCCTACCTTGTTCGAAATACCCCCGTAAAAATATGATAACATGACTTCATTCCCTGAGCTACTGCCACCTTCGTCAGACAAAGCGGGATCCTCCTTCGTCTCATCATCGATGTTGATATCCTGCAACCTGCTTGCAATGGAGGCACCATCGGAAGTGCTCACGGTATCGCCGGGTTTGACCATTAATGCAACGTCCTGCAACCCTGCAGCAGCCTCCATATCAGCTTCTTCTGTGACCCCTATTCCCTTGCCGATGGCAAAATCTAGATATCGCATGACCGTTGTTGGTCCCATTGTATTTAATATTGCCCTGAGAGCTTGTCCTGCGATAGCTGGTATGGACAAATATACGGCAGTAGCAAGCAATGATAACAGAAAGTGTGGGGATGCAAGATGATGTCTGGCTGGAACCTCTTCAGGTGGCAAAGGATAAGGCGAGAGGAAGGGTCGAGTTAGCGGGTGCAATGGAGTAGGGATCAGCGAGGAGGGAATGTAGAGAGGGGGGCCTCCGCCATAAAGACGAGATATACAGATTCTATAATATTGATATGAGTTACAGGTCATCGTAGAGATGCGGAAGTAATACATACTCGAACGCTGAAAAAGATCATGCCAATCAAAGATGAGCGTCAGATTTGATTGGATCGAATGACATACCAGGACGTGTAATATTTGGATCGTCGAACCTAATGGTTATCTCATCTGGTCCATACTTTCCTACATCTCTGAGACGAGATTCGGAGAACCCTGCGGTAAACATGGGACGAAAGAACCCCTTGCATGATGAGCAATCAGCGTGGCCAGAGACAGCAAACACAATGAAGACATACGGCTTGGATGAGGACAACTCTGTGTAACTTGTAGATAGCCTCCCAAGAACCCTTGACGTGCAGCGCGACGTCCGCGGTGCTTCCTTGCAGAAAAGACGCATACAGATGATTCTGGAGATCTGTGGGTGAATGACCTGGAGAAGTCATTGGATCTGCAAGGCCAGCGGATGGTGAGGATGGTGGAGAGAAGGAGGGATTAGGAAAGGGGGGCCATCTAGGGTAGTTGTCCAACATGGTCGTATCTCTCATAGTTCTTGCGTATGTAATCCAAGGAGTCCGGAGCAAGTACATAGAAGGTCCTTCGCCGGGACGCCTCATCAGTCGGCACTCAAAGTAATACATTCCAAGCCACAAACTGACCGAAATTACTCTGGAGATTCCAGCTGAACGTAGAAGACATCACATATGTATGAAGAATCCATCAAGTGCTGACCGCTCCGTGAGAGTCGAGTGACTGTAGGCTGTGAATGGCGTTCAGCCTGAGTATGGCTTATCCTCAACAACAACATGCAAGATTTTCCGTTTTGTCGTCGTCGTCTTTATCTTCTGTAGAACACCTATCCCCTCCTGCCAGCTCGAGCAGATTCTCTCTCCAAAACACTCCTTCCATCAACACAACCATCGGTACTCCAAAGCCCTTAACGAGACCAAACATTTATGACAGAAATTTGAACAAAACACGCACGGCCGAAGTATCTGCTTCGGCTTTCGCTTTCCTATTCTCAGAAGTCGTACAGTATACCCAGAAGCGAGTCAGCGGAATAAATGATCTTGAACGGCGGTAATAGTTGTCTCATCTCTGGTCCGTCGGTGTATTGATACAATAGCAGGTTGAATACCCTGGGTTATCGCATCGGTACACGAGTGCTAGAACTCATGACCTGGCGTACAGAATCCACGTCCAAAGCTCCAAAGCGAGAGATCCGGTTTCTGCCTGCGTTGATGTCTATACACACTCAAGTTTGGAGGGCTGTCTTCGGAAAACCTGCAGACGCTATTGAGAAAAGTGTAGAAAACGAGGACGAATGTGAGCGTCGTTTTCTGCCGCTGTTGGTTGTTGACTTTCCTAATAATCTACAGATATGATCATCGACAACGATCCTCCGATTACTCGAAACATATCTGTTCCTCGTGACATGAGTCAGTTGAGTTGTTCTTCATTCTCAGCAGGAATCGTGGAGGCGGTTTTGGATGGATTGGGATTTGTGAGTAATCCCATTGCTTTTAACTGAAGGTCTGTAATAATCCATCAAATGCCATAGCCTGCTCGAGTGACAGCGCACAATACACCAAATGATACGTATCCGGGAAGAACGACCATACTCATAAAACTCGAGAAGTCTGTACTAGAACGTGAAGAGGTGCTGAAATAAAAATTAGGGTTCTAAGCTGAATGGCTGCTGCCTTACTATAAATCGATCCAACACACCCTCTGTGGATTCAACTTCTCGGCCCGATGAGCGTTATCTCTGTTCAGGATAAATTCTTGGTTGTAGCCATGACTTTGATTCATAACATTCGTGTTGATCCTCCCTTGATTAATTCTTCTTGCCCTTGGGCATCAGAGTTCCATCAGTTGGATGAGTTGTATAACTGCCCTTGGACGGGTGCTGTTACCACACGCACCGCAACTCTCAATGGGTTCTCAGAAGACTCGTCTCATACCGTATGCCCTCCTGATCCACTTCTTACAGTAACTGCGAAGTCTAAATTTTATACCGTTATCAGGTCGTATTTGCAAAAGATTCGACATCAACCTTGAACTCTTACGGCTACTCTCCGCATCCGCTCTCGGTCTACCTCGAATGGATACATCAAATACTGTCTTGCACGACGCGGACTCAGAACTGCAAACCATTCATTATAAGCATAACGTCCTCCTCTCCGTCCACCCTATCAACCATGCTTGACATGATCCAGGAATTGCGGGTTAAACTTCAAGAAACTGCCCAAGGAGATTCACCTTCAAGGATCGCAATTGAGTTGAACACTAGTTGTCCGAATATCCGAGGGTCTCCACCACCCGCCTATGCGTTCTCCACTGTCCTTCTCCCCCTCTTGGACGTGCTAGCTGAGCATCATCGGCGAGATCCAACGCTTACCATCGGGCTAAAACTCGCTCCTTTTGTTTCGCAATCCCAATTCGAGGAAGCGATTACGACCATTGCATCCCTCTCTCGAACCGATGATACAGGGGGAGAAACCCATATGACCAACCCATTTGCTTATTTCGCCTGCACAAACACTCTAGGATCATCTTTATTCTTCGTCGATCAGACTACCTCCGAAACTGGGACAACAGCGCAGGGAGCAGGTTCGGCTTTTGCACTCCCCACTGTATTAGGCGGGCTAGCAGGCGAAGCTATACACGCATTGTCCTTGGGTAACGTGCACAATTTTTCGCAAATTCTTTCTCAACACCCAGATGAAGCAATGCGCAACATTAAGGTTATTGGCATTGGAGGCGTTACGAGCCCGGAAAGCGTGCAAAGGATGAAAGACGTTGGGGCATGTGTAGTTGGCTGTGCGACGTTGTTGGGTAAGGAAGGAGTTGCTGGGTTTCGTAGATTGTCAAACTAACGAGCGACTATATTATGCGAAAGATTACTGAACGGGAATCTGGGTAAAATATTCAACTTTCTGACGTTAGTACACCTCTCGTCATAACAGAAAATCTCCATAAACAGCACCTTGATATTAAAAGAAATACTAAAATCCTCCTACTAGGGTACCCTGGCAAGGGTATAACCAATGGACACGACAGTTAAGACTGGTATCCCAGTGCTCCGATCCTACACCCTCCCAGACAAGAAACAGCCCACGAGGTTCATACTTCTCGTTATTACGCTCCAATTTCTCATAGTGAGATCCAAAGAACGACTTCTTCCAGTCAAACTCATCCCAGAGCCCTACCAAGGATATTAACTTTATTAGAATTCAGACGGAAGCAGAAACTTATAGTTTACTACGAACCTCATTCACGTACTTAGTAAGCACCAGAGTCTAGAGCAACGCTCTCCGAAATCGCCATACTCGTTTTAAAATCTGCACGAATAGCGCTGATCTCATCAGAAGTTGCACCATCCTGTGCCGATAAGTGTGTAACCAAGGGCCTTGCGCCAGGCTGGGTTGAGGCCCATTTAATCTGGGTGTACACGGGATACAGCTCCTCCTGCGAGAATACTTCGACATAGACAAGTTCAAGACGACAAAGGAGGCGATAGAAGGAGATATAACTTACTAGTATCCCAACGCTGGCAATCCTATCAACGTTTTTGCCAAAGAGTCGGGGTTGCTCGTCAAGGTTTCTTTAGGAATCAGCCACGAACTGATTTCCACATTAAATCCAACCTGATTGCTTGCCGCGGCGATTTCTTCATACCACGAGTCAAAAGTCGGGTACGGAACGGTGTAGTTTTGAATTGTGAATCCTCCTGCTGAGGCTTGAGTTACAGCGAGGTCGAAAAGCGGTTGAAAGGTGTTGTTTGCTTGGTCCCAGGTTGCGTTTGGACTAAAAACGAACATGAACATGTTCGATGGACTTGCGAGGAAGTAACCTCCGAACCCTTGGTCGACCAAGGTAGGAGTCAAACGAAGGAGTTCTGCCATGATATTTTGGGCATCGTCAGGGTTGGTGAAATTCGATTACGTTCTATTGGCGACGAGGTAGGCCCCAATGAATGGAGTAGACGGGTGGGTGCGGTAGGTGACCGAAGTCAAAACACCCCAGCTTCTACCACCATCACCACGAAGCGCCCAGAAAAGGTCTGGGTACTTGTATTCATTGACTATGAGATGAGACCCATCCGCAATTACGATGGTCATTTGAAGGACATTGTCGTTACTTGTAGTACATAGTCAAAGAGATTCGTGTGTGACAAACCGCGCCAGGCAGAATTATTTGCTTGCGCAGTGGTTCGTGGTAGTCCGGTAACCGGACTAGGTTCGTGGCCCGAGTCCAGTAGTCAGCGCAGCCACGAGGAGCTTCACCGTGACGGAGAGTCGAATGGAACTGAGCACAGTACATACAGGGCAAAATATACTTGGGTGAATCCTTCGCTCCAGGACTCGAATCACTCGATGTGGGGTCTTTTGCCAACGTCGTCGCATTTCAATCTCACGACAATGCTTGAACACAGAACACTGATTTATACCACAGGTACAGAACCGACACTCGCTTGTCAAGGTATCATTACACTGATGGTGGCGTGAAAGTCCGCACGAGTACATACTACATTCACTGAAGAAGCTCATGATACGCGTTTCCTTTTATTTGATCTATTGCTGTTGATACTTTCTGACCTTCGCCTATTACCCCTGGGATCTATTGCAGACCTTTCCTGAGCTTAACTCAGAACAAAGAATGATCGGATAGACAGACCTTGCCAATGAATCGGCCTTGATGAGGACCCTGCAATAGGTCTATGTTCCACAAGTTGTGCGTGCAAGTTGTGATCGAACCCTATGCATTCTAGTATGGCGCAGTGGAACCTGAGAACTCCTATGTTGTATAAATCCTGCATCAGTGTGATGACGAACGGCGGGAGCAAATTTCTATCTCCTAGAACCCGGTTCATAAGATCTTTTGCGAGCTGGAGATAACACCCCACATGTGGCGGTTAACAAACAGATCTCACTGTGCACACAAATTGGACGTACGATATGGTCAACAGCTTTGACAGAAGCCAAGGTTACTTGAGTTATCTGAGTGCATCGGTATGTTCCATAGTAGAACACCTTCGAAGCCGGGTTCCGACGGAATAGGCCTTTGGCTTCTCCCACCATCTGAGCTTGCTTTATACGTTTCAATGAGCTGTTCTTGCTGTTGAAGGAATATTCCATAGAAATAAAAACAAGGCTCCCAAAACCAGCCTTACTCCAGAGCACATGTCTATCGTGGTGTAACCATACGTCGGCGCCGCTCTGGAGTAGATCTTTAAATGCATTTCCATCGCATTGGAAGAGCTTGTCCGGAGGATCGAAGTAGTCTGCAGTTCTGGTAGGGTTCTCTAAAAATCTTGCAAGATCAAAGTCGAGATGGCTAGGTCCCGCCGTCGGATCAGACTCCTGATATCAGAGCGTTCTCAATGGAACATTAGAAGCTCAGTACATGAAACAAACCATGTTCGTGGTCAAAATTCGCGAATATGTAGTACTTCTGTATGAGGTAGCGGGGTTCTCATGCTGTAGTCGAAGAGATTGAAGGTCCTTGTAGACATGATATAGACCATCCAAAGTATTTGTAGCAAACCTGGGGCTCACATTCTTTAGTTGCTGATTTTCGTTTTCGAGATCGTGGCAAGTCTTCAAGGCCTGTTTCAGCTTCCCTTGCAATGCGTCTTCCTTGGAGTTGTGCCGTATGAGCGATGGACGGACGCCCGCCACACCAAAAATAACAAGAACATACATCATCCCTTTGTACCTGCCGACTCATGAGTTCTTGTCTTAAACGAGCATTCTCGTCTTGTAAAGCCTTATTATGAGTGATATCTGCGGATCCATCCTGAGGCTGACCGTCTAGAGGGTTTTTTTTTTCAAGACAGCATATCCAAATTACTTACCTCGAGGTCCCGCACCCGTTTGCGAAGCACCTTGAGCTCATTTCCCAACAACTGGACCATTTCCTGAGCAAGTTCTGGGTCGTTCTGTATGTGTTGCATTCGAGGCGCAGATGTTGATGGTCTTCAGTACTGAGAATTGCATGTTTGGCGCTCATCTAGCCCGGGTTTCTCACACTTGCTTGCCTTCTCGAAGGCGAGACATGTGGGCTCTACTATACTATCTGGCGCAGTGTCAGACCCAATAGACCCTTTCCATATATTATTTAGCACTGATCTAGATAGATGAAGATGGCGAATCAGGGTAACACCTTCCCTGGATTCATGATCCCCCGAGGATCGAATAGCTCCTTGAGTTTCTTCATCACAGCAATACTAGTTTGATTCTTTGAATAATGAAGGGCATGAGCTTTCATAGCGCCTATTCCATGTTCTGCCGAAATAGATCCTTTGTATGAAGCTGAGGAAGATGTTGAGAACATTCCGAAAATCCTTCAGGGAGGGAGGGGGGATCGCTCACCAACAAGCTCATAAATGAAGGGCTCTAGAGCGTCTTGAATTTCGGGAGTAAATGATTCACATATGACATTCAGATGGAGATTGCCTGATGTGGCGGCCGTAAGTGTGGATTATCGCCAACGAGGAAAAAAAAGACCATACCATCTCCAACATGACCATAGCCGACGACATGCTTTACTGCCTCTTCTCCGATCAGTCCCTTGGATCGAAGATGCTCCCTGGTAATCTCGACAACGTCCTTGAATTTGGTTACAGGCACAGAAATATCGTATTTGTACGGTTTGCCTTCCTTTGAGATCGCCTCCGTCAGTCCTTCTCTCATTGCCCATAATTGTGCAAATTGAGCGGGAGATTGAGCAAAGACCCCTGAGTTGACGAGCTGATTTTCAGGATCCGTAATTGTTTCTAGCAAGGCGGCTAATTTCTAGGATAGATCGAGACATCAATGACTCGCAAACTCAGAACATTGTTGAAACACACCTGTTCATCATGTTCGCGATTTCCACCACTGGTCTCTACAAGGACGAAATATTCTGCACCTTGCGTTTCGTCCTCATTCAAAGCACGTCCCTGACCATGTTTGATAGCCAGGTCATAGACTTCGCGATCGAAGTATTCGAAAGCGGAGAGAATTTCCCCAAGTTGACGCTTAACAGTCTGGAACAGTGGAACTACGTTATCGAAGCTGGGTAAAGCAAGGACGACATTATTCGAAGCTTGAGGTGATGGTGGCGTGAGGATCGAGACGCCGGTGACTATTCCTAAAGTTCCTTCCGCACCGATGAAGAGCTGTTTCAAGTCATAACCTAGCATCATCGAAGTTACAAAATGTAGCGAGAAAATCGTGGTTAGAACATACCTGTATTATCTTTCCGTACAGTAGACAGCTGGTCGAGAATGGTTCCATCTGGTAATACGACTTCGAGACCCAACACGGTTCCATGCAATGAACCGTATCTCATTAAACGCAGCCCGCCGGCATTAGTAGATATGTTTCCACCGATTTGACAACTGTAAGTGGATCAGAAAGAATCGTGGAGACACCCTCAGACTCAATCCTACCTTCCTTTAGCACCGAGATCAAGTGGCATGATATGATTATACGGCGTCAGATAGTCGGTAAGAGATTGTAGAACACAGCCAGCATCCGCAACCAAGATACCTGTATTTTGTGAGTTCACAAGTCGGTTAGTGGAGGTGAATACACAACGAACCAGAGACAGAGTCAAATGACCGGACTTTTGACAAGTTGCTCAGGTTGACAATAATTTCATCAGCCACTGGTACACTCCCACCCACTAAACCAGTGTTTCCACCTTGTGGGACGATAGGAATTCTGTGTTCCCAGCAGTACTTGACAATCATGCTGACCTCCTCAGTCGTCCGTGGCTTTAGCACAGTCGTAGACCTTCCGTTATACTTATGCATCCAATCACTGTTGTAAGTCGAGAGCTCTTCCGCCGCCAGGTTGAAAGGAGACAACGTAGATAAAATGGATGTCGGAGCCAATATTTTGGCAAAGTGAGCAAGGTCTTGCTCAGTGACCGAATTAAGTTTCGGAAGAGGTGAATGGGTCCATAACACACTCGACGTCGAGAATGAACGGTGAGCTCGCAGGCCTAACCGGCGACGAGCTATAGCGGAGAACATTGTCAAGTGCCAGTGATCGACTCGGAGAGAGTTTGCCGGCACTGTGGCCACCGGCGCTACTGTATGCCTTTCCGCAGGCCGATTTACCAGATGCTTAGATACAGAACGCGGAGAAACTTTGTAACCCTTACGGCATAAATCTGTACCAAATACAAACCGTAGCGCGAAATTTACAGATTTATGAAGTTTAAAGTTACAGACTCGTAGACGCTGATATTGTTGTCTACCAGTATCTCCTTGGTGAAGAGCAAATTTCTCACTGGCTCCAATGAAGGTCACCATCACCATGTTGACTAGGACAACCAACATGGACGTCTTTTCCACCTCAGGAGGTGAAATAATCAAGGTTCAGAAGGTTCAACCGCGGCAGACGACGACGGCGATCAATTGATATTGCCAAAAGGAGGAGGCGGAGTCTCAAATTACAGATGCGACATCTGGCGTCTGTAAAATTGATGGTGGCACCGAATCAATGGTCGGGGGTTTGATACTTACCAAATTTAGTTAATCTAAACTCTAATCTGGTTTGTAAACGTTACAAACGGGCCCACGGAAAGGCATCCACTGTATCACTCGAGGCTCTTTTATACAGCTTCTGCCCAGGTTTCTGCCATTATGGATGCGGACGCTGCAGAATCGTCTACCCCTACACGAAAACGGTCTAGATGGGACAATGAACAAGAACAGCCTCTATCGCCTTCACCTACCCGCTACTTTAAGCCCAAGAGACCAAAAACGACAGTACCAGAGTCTCTTCCTACACCTTTGCCGGAACCATCACCCCTCTCTCAATCATCGCGAAAATTGCATAGCATCTACGTACCTCCAAGAACGCAGCATCCACCTATTCTCCCATCTCGCTCCGTGTACAATTATGAGCGGTTAAATCAAATCGAAGAGGGATCTTATGGCGTCGTTTTTCGTGCACGAGATAAACAAACCGGTGATATCGTGGCGCTGAAGAAGTTGAAGCTTGAAGAGGAGAAACATGGTTTTCCAATAACTGCTTTGAGGGAAGTAAATGCGCTGATGTCTTGTCATCACGAAAATGTCGTAGGTATACGGGAAGTGGTCGTGGGCGAGACTTTAACACAGTATGTGTTTGCTGTTCGAAAGATTCCTGTTACTTGCGCTGACCTACGAAGAGTATTCATCGTAATGGATTTCATTGAACACGACTTAAAGACCCTCCTTACGGTCATGCCGTCCACCTTTCTTCAATCAGAAATCAAGACGTTGATGCTACAACTTTTGTCCGCTGTTGCTCACTGTCATAAGCATTGGATCCTCCACCGTGACCTGAAGACAAGTAACTTGTTGATGAACAATCGTGGCACAATCAAGGTAGCAGATTTCGGACTCGCTCGACGGTATGGTGACCCTGTCGGTGTTGGTGGTCTGACTCAACTAGTAGTCACGTTATGGTACCGGTAAGTTTTCCACCTCGTATGCAGCGTGTTCAAGGTACTCAGGATTGTCCTTTTCAGAGCTCCAGAAATCCTACTCGGAGCGACCACATACTCTACTGCAGTAGACATGTGGTCTGTAGGTTGCATCTTTGCTGAACTCCTTCTGAAGCAACCTCTTTTCCAAGCGAAAGGAGAAATAGAGATGATTTCAATGATATTCAAATTGCTTGGCCCTCCCAGTCGCGACTCTTGGCCAGAATATTCCTCTCTTCCTCTTGCGAAAACGATCTCCCTTCCTGCACCCCATCCGCCTCAATTCCGCCAAAAATTCCAATTCATAACCGATGCAGGGATCGATCTCTTGATGCGATTCATGACCTACGATCCCGAATGTCGAATATCGGCTGAAGAAGCACTACAACACTCATACTTCAGGTGAGACCCCATTTTGTTCGAAATTATCCAGCTGACTGTATCCCACGTTAGTGAATCTCCATATCCCAAGCACCCGGATATGTTTGGATCCTTCCCCTCCGCAGCAGCAGGAGAAAAGTATTTATTCCTTTTCAATTCACCTCCACAATTTATCTGACGTATTAAATCAGACGACGAAAACCATTTGATAGCCCTTCAGCCCCTGTCAGAGCACCCGACTACAAACTGCTTACAGAGTTCGATGATTTATAAATATCTTCACGATTGAAACGTTGAAGTCGGGTTGGTCCCCCGGATTGTTGTTCGGAGTCACAGCCATTGGCATTGTAATTTGATTTTTAGAAGCGGGTCATCACGATATTGAAACAGCATCCTTGACAACAAGCTATCAAACTACGACGAAGTCTTTTACATGTCATTTCTCAGCTGAAACTTGCTGTTCGTGCATATTCATGACGTATGGATCTAGGGCGCTCCGTGCCCTTCTAACATTCATTCAAGACGAGGGTTCAGCTAGTGAATATTCTTGTTAGCCAGTTAACTATGCTGTCAACCACATGATTATATCTCTCCTAGACCAATAATCTCACAACTGGACCCCCGTTACCCCCTCTTCTTCTCAAGTCTTCTGGGGACTTTCCCGACGCCTGATATTGCAGTACGCTGCGGTTGGGAGAATTATCGGTAGGAACGAAAAGAGTGTTTCGACAACTTTCTGGCTAGAGGCGTCTGGGCAGTGGTGAATTGTTGTGGGATCACGGCGAAGATTGTGGCCTGTCAAACCAATCTCGACATATTTCTTTCGACAAAAGTTGTTTTGTATCTGTTTGCCCTTCACGCACTCTAAATTTTGTTTCTAGCCTAGGTGCATGCAAAATATATTCCAACTGCATGGTAGGTTCAGCCGGTGGGCCGCAGGCTATTCGGGTCACCGCCTCCCCAAACTTAAGTCATGGCAGATTTCACATTCCGAGATGGCAGCCAGCCATCGACACATATCTATCCAGCTCCCTCACCGACTGTACGTATAAAACCGCCACTGTGTCACCTCTTGCGAGAAATACCGAAGAAGTGCTGGATTCAATGTGTGGGATCACGGAGGAATTATCGTCAACATATCAACATCCATACTGATATATGGGTTTATTTTGTTTCCATTCATCCATTCTTGAACTGAATTGTTCAATATTAGCCATTCAATAGCATGTCATATTCTTGAGTCTTGAATCCCTTCCAAGTCCGTTTTCATACTTTGGCATCCTCATTTCCATGAGGCTCGTAATATTCATAAAGTCCTTGATGCCCTTATACAAATTAATTCCGCTTGAGTGTATGATAAGTTATCTTTGACAGATGAGCCACACTGGCAACTCCGTTTTCCTCTGTATCACTTGTGCGTCTGATCGTACCACTGATCCGAATCAAGGCCTTTTGAAATTTGAATACCGATTCCGTGGGCCCGATGTATTATAAAGTCTTTGGTGATGATAAGAGGACAGATAATTCCATAGTTATATTTGGCAAAGTTGTTCTCACATACGACTTTTGGATGATCAGGGTGGAAACATTGAAACGTTGTCCAAAATTCCGGTTTACTTCATAGCGGAATCGCCGGGATCACCCGCCAGTATTTACTCGGCTGATGTGTGTTCGACGACTGATTCTCTACAGCATACTTCAAGTTGATGTGTTTGAAATGGCAGTCTGCGACGCTACAGAGTTCCACCCTAGGTTTCCTAGCAATATCCAGACTGCACGTTGATCAAGTGTACTAAACACTCGGACTATTGATAGATATTATCATGATTTCCTGGCGAGTCGGCTCAACTTTTTCCAGACATCCACCCTTCCGGAGGTTCCTTGCGATCACTCTGTGATTGAATGCTTTACGAACTGGTGCACTAACCCCTTAAGCATTCCTTGATCGCATTCGCTGAAATGCCAACACAACGCGCCTCATAGTACTCCATACAGGTTCTGAAACAGAACGACCGGATGATTCAATGATGCAAGTAGCGCTTAATGCTCTTAAACACCCAGAAGCCTGGAAGGCATTGTGCTCTTGCTGTATACCCCAAAGACACAGCGACGACACTCGAATATCGACCCCAGACTTCTCACTGCAACAGCGGCTGAGCATCATGGACATCACTCTCTTCATCCAGGCTCTGCGGCACCAGCGACTGGTCATAGATGTGAGCTTTCTCTTGGAATGAATAAAACATTTACTAACGTACTGGCTGCACCCCAGTACTTATATAGTAGGCGTATATCGTGCTTGTCGTGTTCACTATTCCACTGACAGATACTACAGTAAACGCTACAGCCATTCTGGTATGTATTTTCCATCACGTCGGTGACCATTGACAATATTCTAGTGATAGATATATGATTACTTCTTGACGTCCCATCTCGAGATCAAGTTGATCTGGTTCTCACGATGGAGCTACACCAAATTTCTCTTTCTGATGGTCAGATATACAGCACTAGTTGGCATGCTTCTAATGCTTCACAGTGAGTGTTACTCGCCTGACAGCGCTCCGGAAACGTTTGAAGTGTTCGACAGACCAAATATCCCCTGACATTTCGCCAGAAAAGTGCAAGGTGATATTTCCTGTAGCCGCATGTAAGTATGGTTTAACACGACGCTTGTTAGAATTGGCTTTAATCCTTTATACCAGGGACGCAGCTGGTCCAAGTGTTTCTTTCAGAGGGTAAATGTCCATATATCGAGGAAATCCTACTATATCTCACATCGAACCTTCTTTCGAAGTCATCGTTGCTATCAGAACTTGGGCAGTTTGGAACAGACACAGAATAATTGGTATCGGACTTGGGGCTTTATTGATTGGGTGCATGATACTGGAATGTATCTTTACAAAGACCTTCATTGATTCGCTCACATGTGCGTCCATAAATTTGCATGGCTGACACTGCCTGATCTTTGGTTTGATCATGTCCATAGATGCACTCCCTCCATATCCCGGATACAAGGGATGTTTTATCACGACTGCTACGAAAAGCTGGTGGAAAAACTATGCTGTAGGAACTGTGATACAAACTAGTATGTGTCGCCGAGTTTTCAGAATATGCCTTCGATTTACACCATTGTAGCTGTTCTTACATTGATGGTTATCAACGCTTTCCGGTCGTGTTTGTCTTTGATTTCATGATTCCTTGATTGCCATCTGCAACTCACTCTCCTTGCAATTCATAGATCGACTTGGTCACAAGAATGAACTCTCGCATATTATTCATCGAGACGGTAAGTGATCATGGCAGCTCTATAAGTCTCATGATAAACATCCTAAGGTATTTAATATTCCTTGTACAGGGATTCTGTTCTATGTCTACGTACTCGGTACATCCATAACTCCGGAATTACCTCTTGCGCTCATCGTGTTGTGGCAGGTCTTACAACCACCAGTATGGTTCTCAAGCTTGTTTTACCTGTAAATCTCATATATTTAATGATACATCCATTTTCAGTGTACTAACGCCTTGTCATAGTTTGATTTACGATTTCTGTTAGATCCGTCAGTAGTATAACGTTATCTCATATTTCTCTGCTTCTTCAGTCTAACAACTTTTCTCAGCTTGGTAGATACGGTGTACCCTATGCTCGTTACTCGGATCGTTCTCAACATTCGACAAGCAGGGAACAATCGCAGTGGGTCCCAGCAAACTGAACTGCATACTAGCTACGAGTCATACTCTACACCTCTCCGACATCATGTGCCCTCAGGATCGTACAGCGTGCACGTGGACACAACCGTTAAAGAAAACTCAAGGCGCTGACTGCGGTTTGAACACTCATGTGGATGGGCCATATACAGGACGTTTATGTAGTGCTTCAGACTTGAAGGCCGCTCTGCATGCTAATACAACTGTAATTCGTGTCCATCGAGTGACTGCGAATTGCATACTTTGACTCGCCGGAATGTCTTCACTTCCTTCGGTCTTTCGGCATAGTAATACACAGTTTTACCCGGGTTCTCGTACACTGCTATTGGAGACGCCGAGGACGTGGTGAAATCATTGTATGGGATAGATCAATTCTCGTGCATCATGGTGTTGGCTCACTGGAAAATCAGAAATATGACTCCGGCTCCACTAGGGGCCAACTGTAAGACTGCTGGCCGGACGCTCCAACAGATACACCAAAAGGTAGAATAGTTAACAGTTGTACTGTTAACTACCGAACGGTATATATAGACGATTATGGAAATCCGTCGTAAGCGAAGTCTTACACCAACGCTTCAATGCATTAAATGGTATCTGGTCATTCCATCGACGTAGTGATCACGACCTTATAGCATTGGTGACTTATTATTTACTCGGATAACATCGTCTAATCATGACAAACTATGGGAGAGAGATGCGGAATCAGTGTGGATGATGCTAGAGGTTCGTCCGTGATGATGTGAGGTCTTCTTGTTCGGTGTTATCAACTTGAGTGATCTGTTCCCACAAAAACTACTGGATCATGCACATCGTAAAGCCAATAATTGGGAAGTCTATACCACTAGCCTATTGGTACTATCGGTCTTTGATGATTAGGCCGTAGGTTTTGATTATTGTTCTAGTTATAACTTAAAGATACGCAAACCCTTTGGACATGGCGCTGGAATAAAATTTATTATCTTTCACTTTAAAGTGCTGGCCATTGTTATTTGCCCCTGATTTACACGTGGAAAACCCGAAGCCCTGTTCACTCGTGAATATATTTGGTACGGATCAAGTTGGAGAAAGCTAACCCACAGCCGCACAGCGCCAAGGAGAATTTCACATTAATATCTGTTTCATTGCACCGTACAACTGAATTACATACCGGCTACCACAAGCCAATGGAGTCGCCATGCCTCTCCAGGCGATAATTGTCCGTGATAGGTACACTGCTCCCGGTAACACACCGGTAGTGCGTTTGCACCGCCATCAAGGAACTTTCTAGGCGCCAGCGATGGACGGGCGAAGACCATTTGGTGGACATATGACTCAAAATAACTCGTGAGACACCAGAATGAGGAAAGATTCCGCCACATTAAGGATCTCTGGCTCCGTGTTGAGGCGAAGTCCTGGATTCACGTTATTGTAGGATGAGGGATGCGACCAAAATTCATGACAAAAGCAATCTTCGTGTAGCTGCTTAGAATAGATTTTATCCTGGCCCGAGTGATGTAAGGCACGCAGGATTATTGTGCATGCGGCCTTAATATGAGAGGCAAGCAGAGTCACAGGAGATTTTGCGCTCCAATCTAACCCCGGTCTACACGAGGCTCATGCTCCGGAAAGGACATTCCGTCTGGAACGTTAAGTAACCTTGATATTTAAAACTGAACAGCGACGATGTCCAGAGGCACAAGTGACTCACAGACTTAAATTTTGACATTTTTGAGGTCCGTTCTTTCGTTAATGGTCATGTAGATTATTCCTTCTCTAGGACGGCCGAAGCACAAAGGGTGTGATCTCGGATATGCGCAATCCAGTTTCCTAGTGTTGAGAATGATCCAGGTAATGAACGCTGCATATGGAACCATCGGTGACCGTAAGGCCGAACAGATTGTTTATATCAAAGTGGAGACATGTGAAACACTGGACAACGCGAGGGCGAGGGTAGCAGGGGCCATTAGGACGACTGTAATTGTATACTACAGTCCACGTAAAGTAAGCAGTGCACTCAGCGAGTTGAGATGGAGTCGCTGAACTTAAGTACGTAACAGTCACATGCCACCCCAAGAGTGTGACGTGACGTTCAGTTGCATTCAACATGATGTTTGCAGACATCATCGAGACGATTTTCACGTCCATCTCTGATTGAGACGCTCTTATCTTTTACTTTGGTGGCAAAAGACATACGCGCCGTGTTCGAGGTTCACCCAAACTCAATAATCTGTGCAGTTGCCGATAATCAATTGGGTCCTGCACTGCCTCAGGCTCTGAGACTAGTTCGTTTATACTTCAGGTCTCAGATACGCTTGGCGGAAGATCTCCCGGATGAAGACAACGTTCTAAAGCATCCAATCAGTTGTCAGGAAGCCTCAATACTTGCTCGAAATGCAGAAGTAGAAGAAGCTTTAGAAGCATTGTACAGCTTTAGGTGCAAATCTTCTTCCAATTTCGATCCTTGTTATAGCATTCACCCACCCAATTAGGCACAAAGATATCAGAAAGGAGACCAACTAGTTATCACCTATAGAGTCTTTGCGGTTTCAACGTGCTTTGTATCGGTACTAGCTGCATTGCGTGCTCTTTAGCTGTTGGAATGAAGATGGATTAGAGACGGCAAGGGTGACGATGCGGACGGCGTAGATTCCAGAAACAACCTCGCCGCAAGTTCTTTGATCATTTCCGACTGTCGAATTGAGGGAATGCATCCAATTTGTGAAGTTCATGCATGATACCGCAAAGTGGACTGCTATCATCGCCGGAAGGTACTCCGGTCGTCAGTCCACGTATCTCTATTCGAGTTTGTCCGCGTCATTTATCATCTCGATGTCAAAGCCGTGGACCAGCGTGTGATAACGGCTTGTGGTCCTGCTGTTATCCTTCGGTGTTACGAGACTTGTACGGTCTTTCCACAAGATTACATGGATTCATCACAGCTTGGGACCACTCCAATCGTTCACATATTTTTCGCACCCTCCCTGGTCTACTACTTTCTCGTAGTACAACCCCTGTGGAGCCGCGGGCCCTTACAGATCGCATGATTCACGAGGGCAGTTCGACGTGGGAGATGATCAAATAATTCGTTCAATCCGACACAGACGATTGGTCTGGCGGACAAACATTGTGTTATGCATGTGTATTCAAACTCTTGGCAAAGCATATCATACAGTGGCTCGTCCAACAAGAAAGCCTCAAGTCAGTGTCCTGATATCATTATTGTTTCTACCACTCCTACTTACAGGGAACCGCCATAAGTAAATTAACACTCGTGAAGTTTTGTGATGGGGTTCTGAGTCCTGGCGGCTCCATAGGCTTCCAAAGTCTGTAGCATGAGCATACGACTCCCGGATTTAAGTTATACTAAACAGATATATGTACCGCCCGCCGTGCTCATGAATGTAATACCATATATCTTTGCCTCAGATGCCGACGCGACCTTCAGGGTGCGAGACGTGTGCTTGGAGGCACGCCTGATGCACGACCATCCGAGTCATTTCCCGACGTTCACGTTCTGAGCCTGAGACCATCATTCGAGTCAACGGTGACACCACGCGTAGTCGAAGCTGGAGTCAGTGGAAGTCTGTAACAGTGTTGTAACGCACGTGGCATCTCTGTTGTTCCAATATTAAAACTCGGCGGATATCTGCCACCAGAACTTGTACTCCTTTCCCTTTGTCTGCGCTTCCTGCCCACTTATGTTTTCACGACTCAGCGCAGATATTATCGACGCGATCTTTACCACCGTACCCGATCTCGCGACTCTCTTCTCTTTGACTTTAGTTACAAAAGATATACATGCAGTGTTCGAGACACGCCCCAACTCGATAATCCGCGCCGTTGCTGACAATCAACTGGGTCTCGCACTCCCTCAAGCTCTGAGATTAGTCCGTTCAAGCTACAAGTCTAAGACACGATTGCAACGCTTAACTAGAGATCTTCTCCCTGGAGAGAACGACGTCCTGAAGGATCCGATCACTCGTCAGGAGGCCACAATACTTGACCAAAACGCAAGAGTAACAGAAACTTTAGAAGCTTTGTACAGCTTCAGGTGCAAGATATGTTTCATGTTAGATCTCGCATATTCATCAGATTCATGTGTAGGTACAAAGACATCAGAACAAAGACCAGCCAGTTAACGTCTGTCGAGTCTTTGAGGTTCCAGCGCGCTTTGTATCGGTTCTGGCTCCATTGTCGGCTCTTTAGTCGCTGGAATCATGACGGTGAAGATGACAGTGAGGATGACGACGACAATGACGACGACGATGATGATGATGAGGACAACGAAAACCAAGACCAGAGCAATGAAGACTCCCAAGGTGTTCAAGAATATCGCGTCAAATTCTTTGAGTCCTTCCCGACTGCAGATTTGACAGAACTCTTGCAGTTTGGGATCTTTATGCAGGAGACCGCTGGCTGGACTACTACCGCTGCCAAGGGGTATTCCAATAGTTAGTCTGTCTCTATACTAGTTCGTTTACATCGTTGACTGTCTCTACGATAAAGTATTTGAACAACACTCGATGACATCTCATGGTCCTGATGTTATTCTTCGGTGTTACGAGACCTGCTCACTCTATTCGCACGACAATGTGGCTGCCGCACAATTTGAGACTTTTCCGTACACGAGTCTGACACAAGTTTTGGAGAGCCGAAAAGCTGCTGACTTCACAACGATAACGTCAAGGACCAAAATAATCTTGAACGACGTCAAAGGGGAGCTCGAAGAATGTATGTATTTTTCTCTGTTCATGATTCCAATTGCTCGATTCCTGATATGTTTACAGGCGATGAGTGTCGCAGTCCAGAAGGGGTGATGCTCTGGTGTTCCTCAAGTATGTTACTCTTACCGGCGTAGCTTTCCCCAAAATGATAGAATTCATTTGAACAGATTGGCATTTGCTCAAGGGGTGCATCGACCGTTTCATTCTTTTACGATCCCTCCCTGGTGCACTGCACAGAAATCTTATAGAGCCGTCGGTTCTTAGAACTCACATTAATCAAGAATCCAATTCGATATGGGATTTGGTCAAAGAACTCGTCCAAGCCGACTCGGATGATTGGTCTGATGGAAGAACATTGTGTTACGCATGTGTGCTCAAACTTTTGGGAATGCATGTGCTGCAGTGGCTTATCCAACAGAAAGCTCTCGGTCAGTACTTTATATCTATATCTGTTTCCTGTCGAGTGTACTTTGTGTTTTTCCTTGCTTCCACAGGCAACGACCCTCCTCAAGAAGATTGCTGGTAAGTACAAGGACATGCTTGAAATTTTCTCATGATGCCTAAATTTACCGCAGGTATGGCTATAATTGCCGGACTCAAATACACAAGTACGAGCACGCGTTCAGGTTGAATGTAAGTGTGCCATTTGCGAGTAACCTTTCCATGTTCATGACAGCGTCATAGCATCTATGTGAACCTACTCGTGGGGACCCGGTTTAGTCAAATGCGGATCTCTGTGTTTTGTTAGGAATTGTATTGCCGCTGTACTCGTGAATGTATTGTCGTTTATCGGCTGGAATTACAATGTATAATGCGAGCGGCAGACTCATTGTCTGCGATATATATTTCATGTATTTCTGCCACATGGTCCAAACTTCGCTCTGAGTACCACGATTATGCAGTAGGACTAGTCTTGTTACCACATCCCGCTATACAACAACCGCGGACGGATGAGCAAAGGTGGGAATTTTCAAGAAATGGAGAAAGACCATTACCAACACGTTTGCGTGCAGTAAACGTTTATTGGACTACCACTATGATCCACGCTGTACTCATATGCAAGTTCCCGCCTGTTTCTCTGGATATATAAAACCCTCGTTCACCTATGCCATATAGTCAACACCTCAGGCGTCGCACGCCTAACCAAGTTCTACACCCCGCTGCAGAGATCATCCCAAACCCTCGTCGACAAGATCTTCTCGCTCGTGTCTCCCCGGCCAGCAGCGCTATGCAACTTCCTCGACGCGCCGGAGCTGGATTCGTTCCTGAACCATCCTTCGCAGAGCGGAGAGAAGCTGCGGGTGGTGTATCGGAACTATGCTACTTTGTATTTCGTTTTTGTGGTGGATGGGGCGGAGAGTGAGTTGGGGATTTTGGATTTGGTTCAGGTATGTTTCGCTTTTTTTCAGTTATTTTTTCACCCACTTCAACTCCCTCTCCGACCCGCCCGCTTTTGGCTTTCTGTCTATTTTATATACGCTTGAAGGGTGCGCTGATGTATATATTATTTCTATCTTTCTTTGTCTCAAGGTGTTCGTGGAATCATTGGATAGAGCATTTGAGAACGTCTGTGAATTAGATCTAGTGTTCCATTTCGACGAGGTGAGTTTGATCGCGATAGTGATAGTCTTTTATTCTCTTCAGCCACGATACCTACCCTCATTGACCCAATCTTATCCAAGGTGCATCACATATTGGCAGAGGTCGTACAGGGAGGGTTGGTCTTGGAAACTAACGTGGATGAAATCGATAATGCTGGTAAGTGTGTACCAGACAGAACGTGCAAGAAAAAAAGATATGTTCATCTTGATTAACTTTCTGTCACTCAGTGCGACAAGCTGCACAAGCTCGGACCAAATCCTTTACAGCTGCAAACCCTCTGGCATTGGGTGTAGGGGTGGGAAGACAACGGACGCCGCTTTCTTGGATAACAGATAGGCTGGCGGTGCGGTGATGATGACCCTGACAAGTTGGACTGTATTGCAATGTATTATGAACCCAACACATCGCTATAATCATACTCATTAGATCTTTTTTCCCCTACGCATGTCAAACTTCCTGATCCCCGACTTCCTGATCATCGAGTCAGCCCTGGGTCATTCTGCGCAGCCGCAGAGCCGGTGACAGTACCTAAGTCATAACAAACCTTATAGATCACTGCGGAAGAAATTACACTAGAACCAAACGATAAACTCACGTTTCCTTTTTTTCTTAGTTACGCCCGCAGGAGCACTTTTGGCGGATGTTCCTTCCTGCGGCGCAGCAGAGGAACCAGGAACCGTTGTAGCGATCTTGGGCGTCGAGTCTCGTTGAGTAGCAGCCGGCGGAGCAGGCGTCACAGACGTCCGTCCAGCTGCTCCAGAAACAGAAGCTGCAATCCCCCCTTCGGCGCTCGCACTCCCACCAAGCTCTGACAAGCCCTGCTCAACCGACGCCCGCGAAGAACTAAACGTCGTACTAGCATGCGTCGCCGTAGTCCTCATCGCATTAAACAACAAAAAATTATTCTGCTGCTTTTTGCCAGTGGGGCTGCCGCCGCCGCCACCACCACCAGTTGCTGCACCGTCACCGCCGCCTAGGGCGCTCGCGAGTCTCCGCTTCATGCTCGAGTCTTGTGTACTCTCCGGCTTTTCTGGCGTTTCTTCCCTGTTGTCGGGGCCAGAGGCGTTTCGCTTCTTGTTTAGCTCGTCTGCTATGGACGGGGTGGGCTCCGGCTCCATCACAGGCCATACGAACCCCGTGCGCGGCGTGTACGCAGGACGGTGTGCTTGCAGCGTATCCAGAGAAGACTGCAGCGAGTACAACGACGTTAACTAGCACACGTCACCCCACATATACGCGTCAACTCCCACGTAAAAAAAAATTAGAACAGAGAGAGATGGCATTACCAGACGATTAGACAGCACGGTGTACAAGTCCGGGGACTGGTATATGCGATTTCTCATGATAAAATAAGTCGCTATCGGCCGCACTATCCTCATATCCTCATGAGCCAATAAAATAAAATAAACCTCCGTACATTACACGCCGCTTACCTTCATCAGGAGACAACCTCTCCCTTTTGTGAATAATAAACAACGACGGCGGCTCCGAATGCACAACCGCAAACTCGACTCCAGTGAATCGTCTAAGAGACAAACAAACACGTAAGACATCCAAGGGGTCGTGTGCATTTTCCGTGGGCTCACCTTAGTTCTTCAGCTTCGTTAAGGACGGGCTGGCCAGTATGCATCGTCTGCATGCGCAATACTTGATTGTTGCTTTGCTTGTCGTAGAACATCGAGTGGGAGAAATAATCAAAGACATTTTCTGCAGTCAGAGGCCCGTTCGCCTGCCAAGGGTTAACATGCAGATTTTCAAACCCGAATTGACGTTCACTAACCTGTATCCACTCGTGCCAGATGAAGAATCTATGACTATAATCATCTGGGGGGTGAAGATCTATATTCTCCATCACTCTTGGCTTTCAGGACATGGCACAACGCGTCAAGGAACATGAAGCACACAATGATCACGAGGTCGAGTTTTTATTCAATTCTCAATGTACATTTCTTGGTATAAATACTTCCATATTCTAAATACAAGACTTTCAAGCCAGATTGTCCATAGGCAAGTTAATAGAGAGAAGAAACGAAGAGTTAAGGAAAGGTAAAAGGCACCAGCCGTAAAAAAAAACAGATACAAGAAATAGTGTCCAGAAGGAAAGTAATGACAAGCTATCGACCCTCTAAGACGATGGGAAGACATACACGAACGACTGTTATATAACCAGACATTCTTCACGTTTGTCCGAATACTCAGAAAAAGGAGTGCATACGGCGAATGTTACGATGGACAACGGAGCTTGTCGACTGACCGAGGCGGCAACGCCTATCTGGCATGGGATCCAGATCAAAGTGATTTGCGCAGTGGCGCACAGGCTAAATAACTTGGAGTGAGTAGCGACCGATAGCTTTGTGGTGGGGGTACTTACACATAAAAGTAGTAGACACAATCAAACGCACGTTTATCTGACCTCAAAATCACAGTTGCATTCCCTATCTTCTTCACTTCCTACCCAACTCTTTCCACAGCCATCACAGCGAGCACGAGAACCACGTTGGACACCGATAGCGTCATGTTGGGAAGGATCCACACGGTGGATGCTGATCAAGTGTCTGCCCAAGTCATGTTTGCGGCTGAAGGAGCGACCACAAGCTTGGTACGGGCAGCAATGTGGTTTCGGTCGGTTGGGGTTATGTGTCTCCCTGTGGGTTTTCAAGTTGAAGGCTCGAGCAAAGGCTGCAGATATATGTTAGCGGATCCTTCAGTAGTTAATACACGATCATACACACCTCTGGGACAGTTGGGACATTGATACTTCTTCTTAGGATCATCTTTTGTTTGCTTTATCTGGTCGGAAGACTTGACCAGCGGCAGGGGAGGAACAACAGGCAACCGTGGAGAACTTGTGGTGCGCGACGTAGTCGATGCGGGAGAGATGGTCATCTGGTGTCGAGGAGTACGTCGACCGTCCATCTTGTTTGACGGCTTGTACTCGGAAGCGGAAGACAACCCAGGGTGGTGGTTAGAGGTAGGCGGGTCATAGTCAGACTGAGAACTGCGGGAAGAATAGGGAGACATTTCGAACGCAGCAGTAGGCGAGTCTTCAGGAGAGGCGGAAAGAGTGCCGAAAGAATCAGAGATGCATAATGCACTAGGCACAGAATGCATGTCGTGACCGGAATACTCCGACCCATTATCCATGCGTATTTTGGAAAAGTCCATGTTGAGCTCAAAGGGTATGGAGTAACTAGTGGCACCAGCGTATACTGGGCTGTAGAGAGAACCAGAGTGGGCGGAGTAGGAATCGTAGGCAGACTCGGAATCAGTGGTGAAGGCAGAGGCAGGGCCAGCGCCGAAGACTTCCGACCTGAGTGAAGTGAAGGTGGGAGTGGGGTCAGCAACGATGGTGTGGGCGCCCTTGAACGCAGCGACTAAGGGGTCGTTGTCGAGTTCAAAGTCGAACTCGTCGGCAGGGGGGGCAAAAGTGTCACTTGGGGAGAGGAAGGGGAGGAACGCAGTGTCAGACACTACAGATTGCTTTGATATTTCAGAGTGAAACTGTTGAAAGAAGTCCTCTGTCATGGTAGAAACGAAAACGGGACGACTGCGAGTTAAGTAAGGGCGAGAGGTGGGGGAAGGATATAGTGGTTAAGAGGAAAGAGCAGACGGCGTAGGATCATAATCATCCGCAGCACCGCCCATGTGCCAGAGCTGTGCCTGCCGGTAACAGCCGAGTATCCAACGCACAAATAAGGCAACTCACATTCATCCATTCCCAGATAGGATCCCGGTTTTCGCGATATTCTTACTGGGCGTCTCGTCTTTCTCTACCAGAATTCACAGGAGAACCTGGCCAAGCCTTGTCGGACTGTATCTAGTGCTGACGCCGTAGCCTTCCGAACTGGCGCGCTTGGATCGCCAAGGACTGCGCAAGAAGTACGAAGCCCAGACAGAGGGCGCTCTCTTCTCTGCCGCACAGCAAGATCTGACGGCTGCGGAATACGCTAAAGCAAACACCCACAGAACTCATTGTGTTGGAGGATGCTTGGGCACTGCAGGAGGATTAGATAGGGACTCTCTCGGCTTTCGACTCCGAATCGGCGATCAAGATGTCGACCGAGTATAGCCTGGGAAACGGCCGCCATAAGCAAGCCGGCCGTGAACGTGACAGCGTGACAGCATGCAGGATACGTGGCACCGTCATGTTGGGGTGATGACGATCCCCACATTCATTAAACCCAATCATACGTACTGTATGCGTCACCCACGGCCGCCACCGCAGCACTGTCATAGTTCATAGGGACAAGTTCACCCGGGCGCCCAACGTTCGCTTGGAAATATTGCTCATTCTGACTCATTCCACTTGACTTGCCTCTCGGCTGTTGCTCAGCGGAGTCTGAATTCCGGATGATAGTCCGCAGCCCTCTCGCCCTCCTTCGCCTTAGTTCTCACGCTTGATCATCCTTTTCATCTCTGCATTAGTCGTACACAATACACTGCAACTCACAGCAAAACAATACACCCAAGCAGTTCGGCCATCTACACACCAGTCCTGGAGGTTTCATGATATCAGTCCCCGAGGCAGAACTTTCAAATTCAAATGAGATGCCATTACCTGTGCACAACCTTTTTCTGGAATGATCGCGTTAGCACACAGCCTTGGTGATCATTTTGTACTTACCTGATTTGAAAATCGAACAATTTCCCTTTTTTCCATGACAAATAATGTTCGCTCCAATGCATGGCTTGAGTATCCTTGTTGCGTAACGAACTCCTTCACCAGGCTTTGATAGCTAGTGCTCCATCCAACGGGCAACCGTCTTCTAACCTCCTTCTCAATCCTGTTCATCTCTTCGTTCAATTCTCCGCGAGACAATCCATCTGCTGATCCCGCCGACACTGCGTCCATGGTTGAGAACTTGAACAATCGGATAGCCTCATCAACATGATGGTTCTGAACTACCGGTGACAGCGTTAGCTTTGCGATCGACTCGGAGATACGGATGATCGCTTCTAGTTGACTTGGATAAGGAGCAAGGCTATGAGACATGACGCGGCAGGCAATAGGAGAAACATGACAAACCGGATAGTGATAGGGATCGAACTCCTCTCGTCATTGTCTCGCTCCACTTGCTGCACTTGTTTTCTCAGGGCTACAAAGTGACTACTCAACATTTCTTGCGCGTCTGGCGATAGCCGGGGTGCACATTTCCTTGTCAAAGAAAGTAAGCAACGCAGAATCAGATAGTATAGAATCCACTCACGACTTGCAGTAGGCAATATATCGCTTCATCTTCTCAAGGCTGATTTCACCAACCGTGTCACCGTCTTCGCCGTTGACGTTGGGCCGATTCATGTGGATATTCATGACATGCTTGGCAATTAGCTGCCAGAAACCTTATCAAATGCATCAATACAGGTGGTATAATATCTCAAACCTTGTCCCGTTGCTCGTTGTGTTCATCTTTGACGATGAAGATCATATCAAATCGAGACAAGATCGTTGTCTGGAAATCGATGTTCTAACCAAGAATCAAGTCACCACCCTCGTTAGTGACGGAGAAAACAAGGCATACCTCGCCAGGGCTCTTCTCATTATCATATCTTCCCCACACTGGATTGGCCGCGGCAAGCACACTAGTCCTCGAGTTCAAGATGGTCGTGATTCCAGCTTTGGCGATAGATATTGTTTGTTGTTCCATTGCTTCATGAATGGCAACCCGATCTTCATCTCGCATCTTGTCGAATTCATCGATGCAAACAACGCCAGTATCGGCCAGGACCATAGCACCTCCCTCTAAATAGAATTCTCGCTGGCGATCGCGATGATCAAGATCGCTGTTCAGGCTGTTGTTAACACAAACTCACGGAGATTGGATCACGTTGGACGGCAGCAGTCAGACCAGCTGCACTAGAGCCCTTTCCAGACGTGTATACGGCTATTGGAGCAACCTATCAATCTCAGTCACTCTCAGAAAGACAGAGAGAGAGATGGGCTCATACTGTACCTTCTCTACAAATTTAAGCAGTTGACTCTTTGCTGTGCCAGGATCACCCAAAAGCAGGACATTGATATCGCCTCTCAATCGCATCCCATCTGGCAGTTGCTTCTTAGAGCCACCAAATAACAAACAGGTGATAGCCTTTTTTATATCTGTGTGGGGTTGAACATGACAACAGGCAGCTCGAAATAAAAAAACGTACCAAGACTGCCGTAAATACTGGGGGCAACACTTTGCGCAAATTTTTCGTAGAAATTCTCGCCTCTTGCCATTTCACCAAATTCTTCTTCTTCTTCTGGAAGGAACTGTTGGCCGAATGGATTTAAACCGCCAGAACTCCTAGACGAAGGTGATGAAATTTCAAGGTGAACAACACGAAGGTAGGGGTTGCGAAGCGCTGCCGACGATTTCTTGCTCTTTACTTAGCATGTGACTGCAAAGTCGGTAGGTTAACAATGCTCACATCCTTGGATGACTGGAATGTAGAATATATCCCAGTTGCAATGACTCTTGACCCTGGAACAACGCGACCAGTCAGGTACCTATCAGCGGACAAAAGCATGTGTCGAGGAAGCTCTCCAACAGGGACCATATCTGGAGCTTCTTGAAGTTTAAGGGTTTGATGATCCGTAAACGATGACTTGGCATGGATGATAAGATATGGATCCATAGGACAGTCCTTTTTCTGACCATTAACTTCTGGTGCATCACAAACACGGGGTAGGCCTCTGTCACTGCCGCTACCTATACCACCTAAACCGGCAGAAGGGCTGATAATCTTGTTCGAGCGACAAGCTCGACATTGTAGATGCAGCTTAGTCGCCCGAGACGACAGCACCGACGCAGATATAACGATTCCAGGGATGCGTACAAGCTTGTTCATAGTGTTCGCTGTGAGACCCCTGAATTGGAGCATATTAAGTCCTGATGTGATGAGAACCTGGACATTAGAAACTGTCTGAGCGGCCACGTCGCTTCGATCTGGACCAGCGATGGGGAAAAGGATAGTGCGCGCTGCCTTTGTAGCAGCATTTTCGAACTAGCCAGGAATGAGCAAATACTATTCATATGAGGAAACGTATGATCCACGCACTAATGGTAATATGTCTGTAGGTCTGTCTTGGATGGCATGGGCAAGTTCATCATTATACAATCCAACGTGCCTCAGATCTACTTCCAGGTAGTATTGTTTCAGAAGGAGGTTAGCTCTTAGTTTATCTCTAGAAGCAAGGCATGACTTTGTATTAGTAGGTATTATGCGATCGAATACGAGCACACCGATATATGAATTCTCCGCCCACTCGATATTGGAGTAGGAAATCAAGGAGGAGTTTCTCTGCTTCAGAAGCAGATTCTGGAGAAGAGGCGTCTGGAACATCGTGTACAGAGACGGAATATACCCTGTCTGCGTCAAATCCAGACATCGGAGACGAGTTGGAGACGGTTATTGGAGTCGGAGACGCGACTTGGACGTGACTGATGAGGCAGGAGGCACAAGTTTAGGGCAGGTAGTTTCGCGTGAAGATAAATTATTACCACGCAGACATCGTTGGCTTGAACCGAATGTTCACTTGACGCCATCCACAATGAGCGCCATGGATACGGACGACCTACCGGTAGTGTTGCCGTCTACAACTACTTCTGGCTTATCCCTATCTCTGTACGCCTTTATCTATCCCAGATTTAATTTTCATCTTCTATATCGTTTGCGTCAGTCACCCCTTGCCGATCCTTAACATATCTGAACATCTAACGCGGCTAAAGCTGCGTACACAGTCCAATTCACCATTTGGTCAGCTTTATTCTGATCTCCAACCGTTTCAAGAGTTGACGATCTGCATATCTAGTGCTTGGGGCATTACTGGGAACCCAAAATGGGCGTGAAGTTGAAATCGTCAACACCTTTGAACTCTTGGTAGAAGAGGACGGTCAAACAGTAGATCATGGATTTCTGACACAAAGGAGGGATCAATGTGCGTAATACGGCTCTATGACCCAACACGTTCTTTGACGCAGAATATAGATAAGCAAGTTTTCCCATCGCTGGAATTCATAGGATGGTACACTGTAGCACCGGTGCCTACAGCTCGCCATATTGCGCTTCATGAACAAGTAACTACGTCAATCCACGCGTATTCGGATCTTGACTCATTCAACCGACTTAGTTCGTACCATATAGTTCGACGCCTCTTCTTTTAATCCTACAGCCATCAACTATCGCTGCATCCAATTCTGATGTCACATCACAAAATATTCCGTTCAAAGCTTATGAACCCACAATAGAAATCCGAGATCGCAAATCACGCTCCGTCTTCATCGAAGCAGCATTCACAGTAGAAACGGGAGAGGCGGAACGGATTGCAGTCGACTGGACCGCTAGAGGAGGCGGAGGTGGGACAAGCCGTACGTTACAGCCAATCCTCGACCTTACGAGATGATATACTTATTCGACCCGCATGTTAGTTGAATCTCACTTGCAGACCCAAAGGGCGGCAGTGAAAATGCTGCACGAACGGATACTTGTTCTCGTTAAATACGTCACTGATGTTATCTCAGGTGAATCCGATCCGGGAATTCGTATAATATCCGGATTAACACTTTACTTAGGACAAGCGACAAGAGACCACTCCGCTTTGAGGTCATTGTCTGCCCTCATAGCATCACTGCCTGCCACTGAAAACCCTGGGTTCCGAGAAGAGTTTGATACGGTTAGTCCGCTGCTGACTATCCAACTTCAATTTGTTTACTGTATTCCTAGGAATATGAGGATGTTCAGCTAACTGCTTTTCTGTCATCATTGACAAAATCGACCAACATCTTAAATGATGTAAGTGTTGAATTCCTTCATACATTACAAGATATCAAGTGCCATTTAAGTTGGTCGATAAACACATTGTAGTAACCGGCCGTGATGATCGAGGAGGTGGTGGAGGAGGTGGAGGTGGAGGTGGAGGTGGAAGAAGACGGGGGACAGTAGGTGGAAGGCAGGAGTGGGATCGCCTGCACTGAGTTCCCAAACTTTGTATCGTATAGTTCAATGTAGCTTTCGCATGTAACTGCCGTGCGTATAACGGCGGCACAATGCTTCCGGGTGGAGTGATCGTGGGTAAGTGGGCTTTTCATAACTTGGCCACGGTGCCTCCATCAGGACCATCACACACAGGAACACAATCAGGTTCCGTGCATCTTGAGCCTCGACGACACTGTTGCATAGCTCCAAGAAGTCATAAAGAAAACGGAACAAGACTACATTGACAGCTCATATATCATAAAAAACGACAGGACTTTGAAGTTTGAACAAATACATAGGAAAGCCGACGAATCGGCGCTTTCAATAGATGAAGGATCACCTCGGGAATATCGCCTTCCGTAAATGATAGGACAACGACGAAGACACATCGAGGGACATACATAGCCCGGTCGCACGCACGGGCCTTGCGACGTTACAGAAATACGTTGCAAATTTGGAGTCAGCAACAACTTGTGTCCTTCCGGTGTTCTCCGTGCCCGACTAATCACAGATCACACCACCCCGGGTCACAAGTCATCGCGTGATAGTCACGGCTACAAGGTGTGGGTCAACTTTACTGTACATAACAACCACCCTCGATTCGTGAAAGCACATCTTGTGAAGGCTTAAACCATGGCTGCTCAGGCTATTAGCTTTTCGTCCCTAGTAGGATTATTCTCGCTCAAGGCAGTATACTTTTTGGGATACTCGTGGTTGTTTGGAATGTGTGAGCTCAATCGGACTATCTTCTGTTAATAAATCCACGCATTCTAATACCAAACAGCCTTATGGGTTACCTTCTTTGCAGGCGAGTATTAAATTCGAGTCTTGGACATCCTTCCGAAGGCATTGATCTGTTGTTATCAGGACCCATTGCTTATAAGGCTTTGCGTATGTTCTACTACTTACCATCGAATTAGACAACCATCTCACCATTCCACCCTGCATAGCGAGACTCCAGTTCGGGGCCCTACAACATCGTGTTTTTCCGATATATTTCTTGATATCTATTCTCTTATCTTCGGGGCTCCTCGCCTTATGGTCTACCTCCCACACCGATGTTATTCCAAATATTTGGAACCCTATAGTTGCAGATGTCTTGCAAGCATATGCGTTGGCCTCCATATTCCTTGGTCAATCTGCTAATTACTTTGTCGTTGGTCCGCTCACCAGCAAGTACGTGTTGAGCCGCCAACCAGTCTTTCGTTATGGTGCAAGTTGACATCGTTGTTCTAGGACCATGCATCAACGTCAAAAGCTGGAGAAAGAGGAAGGAAAGACCTACAATGAAGAGGGGGTACGTGTTTCTGGGTGCCACTACTTTTTTTTGTCTTATATGCTGCATAGGTATCGGCCAAAATGAAGTCTTTGAACAGCAGATTTATGCAGTTGCATGGGGTCAGTTCATTATTGAACCTTGCTGCGGTTATTTCCTTGGGCTTCCATGGATTGTGGATTGGAAACTTCGGTATCTAGGTTGAATATTTCCTCGTTAACACACTTTTTTATGATTCCTCTGCCTCAATGTTAGCAAGTAAAAAACTATTACATATATAAGTGTACACTATGCGCCTACAGCATCCATTCCTGGTAGATAACCTTCCTTCAGACTCCTTTCAAGTCGTCTGACCTCCTCTATGGAACTGGCGTTCGCAATGGCTGACCTAACTCTATCCGCTTCTTCTTTTGACATCAGTCTCCCAGCCTTCGAAGGAGCCGCGCGAGGCTCATCGGAAGTAATGGCAACTGCTGTTGAATGTGTCGACACGGTCGTCGACAAGGTGGTCGCCAATGCATTTAGCAAGTTGTCAGCTGTCGTGAACAAGCCTTTTGCGACTTGTCGTTCCTATGACACGTCTCAGATCATGCTACAATTCGGATTCTCTATATTCGTACCTTGTCCCTGATTCTCTGGAAATCTAAAACTCTCAGTCCTGGTATCCTCCAAACAAGCCATTCGCGATACCATTTCTTTTCTCGTACCGGGTTGCCCAGCAACGACAAGTATTTCAATCCTCTAGCCTCTCTCAAGGGCTCCAGATCTCCGAGTTCAGATATGTTATTGTTGGTAAGCACCAACGTCGTGAGGTTTGGCACGGATAAATGGAGTGATTGAGATATGGTTGCTATTCGATTATTTGCAAGAAGCAGAGTCCGTAATCGTTTCATCAAGGGAATGTTTCCAAGAGTGACTACTGCATTGTCCGTCAGATCAATAGCATCGTGCTGGTCCTGTAAGAGCATATGGATCTTATTACGCGTGGACCTTTCGATAGGACAGAAAAATCTTACCTTGGTGATACCAAGGTTTTCAATGGCAGGGATTTTATGTCCTGATGAACGAGTTGATCAGCGCAACAAGGTAAAGGAGAACAACACCAACCTCTCAGGTCCAACTGTCGCTCTTTTAAAGGGTTCAATGCCGAGGGTGCTTGAGCAATGAGTTCCGGAGTGAGCTTCATAGTTTTTTGTAGTACAACCGAGGCGCGATTCCTGTCCTATTTTGAATTTCACACTGGTCACTGGCCGGCCCCCTCAGGCTGCCACGCGCCTTAACCTGGCTTTTACCATCACGCAAATGAAGCCTCTATACCGTCGCCTTTCATTGTGAGTTTTATCGCTCTCTGATGCAGCTTACTGTTCAATATGTACATAGATATACCGACGGCAACGAGTCTTATACCTTTGTACCAGCAGAACCACATGGTGCTCAGTCACTGACCGTGTATAGAAATTCTGGTGATATCGTACTGAATGGTAAGAATCAAACGTCAGAAACCCAGTACCTATCAGATCTAGTCTCACACTACATACGTTAGCGCATAATATTCAACCTTCGAGCTCTTCAAGGCGGTCGAATCAAGCAATATACGGGATTGTAGGACTGGTTACGCTATCCCTATGTTCGTCGAATCATTGTTTCGACCAGTTTACATGCATTAACAAAGCGATATAGCGGACTATATCATTCTCATAACCGGAAGAGAAAAACATGGTTCATTGATGGGCGATGACGTTTACCGTGCTACGGAATATGACATCTTACCTTTGAACCCGAATGTGTCTGTCCAGCACCCTCCAAACCCTGTTGAGGGGCATCTTCTCGCTTTGGTTCGATCTCACTTGAACGGTGGACTGTTCTTTTTCAGCTATGGATGGGATATCACTCGCAGGCTGCAGGCTCTGTGGTTGGCTCAGAAGAATAATGTCAATAAAGGGTTTTGGGAGGTTGTGAGTGTACCTTCTGAGCCAACCGATTACAGCCTCAATCTTTCCTCGCTAGGCTGACGATAGGTTCTTCTGGAACAAGTAAGTTTCAAATTGCTGAGTATGCTGTGTGTAGTGCTGAAAAGTTGTACAATTCAGATTTTTGCACTCGCGTTTCATAGATTTCTCTAAAGCCAATCCCGAGCAAGACGTAGGTTCCTTGTATTAGTTATGCACTACATATCAATCAATCAATTCTTCACAGCTTTCCGGATATATCCTACCGCTACTATATGGCAGTGCGTTTCGTTTCGTTTACGTCCAGTTTTTTTATACATACGAATCACATTTCAACAGCAATTGACTTTAGAAAGCGTATCGTACGCAACCATCCTATTCAACTATGCTTGATCAGTCGTCGCTCCCGGTATAGGGCCGGGACACGTTATTTCCGGCGTGGGGTTGACGAGGAAGGGCACGTCGCCAATTTCAATGAAACGGAGCAGATGGTTTTCATAGAGCATCCTCAAATACCCGACAATGGAGTGACGCAACTAAGTTTTGTCCAGATCAGGGGTAGCATTCCGGTCTATTGGGCCGAAATCAATACTTTGCGGTATAAACCTGACTTGCAGATAATGGAGTTGCAAGATACGGTATGGTTATTGTTATCCATGTGCTTAGAACGCTCATAAATTGTATCTAGGTGGATGCAACACGTTTACATCTTGAAGAGCAAGTCAATATCTATGGAGAGCAAACCTTGATCAACTTGATTAATCACAAGGGATACGAAGCTCCCGTCAAAGAGGCATATGAGCGTCATGTCAATAAGGTAGGAATAAGACCTATTTTGTCCTACTAAATTTCACAATTTTTTTAGCTCAACCTTCCCAAAGTTCATTACCAGTACTTTGACTTCCACAATGAATGCAAAAAGATGAGATGGGATCGTATCAGTGTGCTCATTGAACAGACGAAGGATGACCTTGTTCGACAAGGGTTCGTAGCCTACGCCACTCGCCTTTGTTCTGTTTTGTCTAACTCAATGCAGCTACTTCTGCCTTGATTCGCCCGAAGGAGAGCCCGCCAAACTGCAAACCGGTGCGGTGAGGACAAACTGTATGGATAACCTTGACCGTACAAATGTTGCACAAGCTGCTTTTGCGAAGTGGACTCTCACCCAACAATTCCGAGAATTGGGGATATTCGAGGAACACGAGTCTGTGGATGATCATGAGGCGCTCGCTATAGATCTTCGAGAGGGTCCGCATTTTTTATCAACTTCTATTGAGCACTTTTCTGATTGTCTTATAGTGTGGGCTGACCACGCAGATCTCATCGCCAAAGCATACAGTGGTTCAGGTGCCTTGAAGTCAGACTTTACTCGCACGGGGAAGCGCACAAAAGCAGGTGCTCTCGATGATGGCTACAAGTCCATTTTGCGATATCTGAAGAATAATTTCTTCGACGGGGCTAGACAGGTACAGAGTGAAATACTTGAAGAGAGGCTCGCTTAACTGATATGCCGCAGGACGCCTTTGACTTGATGACTGGCAACTGGATTCCTCGTCGTGGACCTTCGTCTTCGTTATTCTTAATCTCAGACACTCGACCTTTGATCATTCGATCGGTCAGTATTTTGCGCGTGGAATAGACAAAACTGATCTGACAAAATATGTCCTAGATGCCCTATGCGATGTCGTTTTCGCTCTTCATGATATGCGCAGGCCTAACATTGCCACGCACTTCTGGTATGATTCGCTAATAACTCTGTTAAAATCGCAAGTCTCAATAATCATCAGATTACTCCCTAAACTACTATTTCATTTTGTGGTTCACGCTCCTCTCTCTTTCTATATTGTTTATCTTCACCCATGGTATCGAGTATGTATCCTGGCCTCGGCTGGTATCACCGACGGACACCATTTACTATAACGGACCAGGGTTCCGATCAGGGAACAATGGCAAAGGGTTTGGTATACCCGCTCTCGATGTTACCAAGTGGACGAGCAAGAGTCGCGCCAAGTTGCTTGCTCAGACTCATAACCATGGTACAAGTCGTTTGGAGGAGATAGAGATGGGTGCTAAGAAGCGCATAGATTAATTATACCTGTGAGATACATTGCATTCTCTCGACTTAATACCGTTGGTCTATCTATTGTAATTGGCTTGGTTCGGCAAGGACCCTTCGCTGTATCCTAATATCGTATACGTCAGATGCCAATATAGATGGAAGTACATTTGCCTGATGTAAGGATGAAAAAGAGTCAATTCTAACAGGATGTCAGAATTCAAAGTTGTCAGATATTCCAGTACTAGGCGAAAGTCGGAAGAGACGTGATGACCGGTACCAAGAGGACGCATGCCGGAACAACCCCACATGAAAGGGATGCTTCTGGTCGTAATAGACTCGGTCTGCTTCTCTTCTGTGAATACCACAGACGAGTAGTAGGCACGCCTTCTTGAGCATTTATCTGTGCGGTAAATCTCAGGGGCTAGCGGAGGATGTAAGTTTGGTCTCCGATTCATTGGGTCGGAAAGTTGTTTAAATCTGACTTGGGAACCTGGTGTTGACAAAACGCGCAAAAATAGTGGTTTTCGTGTTGAGCGGTGAACGGCATATGCAACAATTCCTGCAGCCTCGTCTGCATTGGATAGCCTATCCCCAACGACATTAGCTGCGACGTTCGGCAAAGTTGAGTCTCAATCAAAGTCCGACAAAAATTTCGGCCACCTACGCGTGATCATTCTATCTTCAAACGTCTTACGATCCTGTCCCATTCATGAAGCAAGGCAAGAAACGAGCGTCCCCAGGTGCCGACACGGAAAAACAAGGCCCGCTGGGTGGAGCCCTCAACCTGAGCGACGCTGATGAAGTGAACCTCCAAGAGACCTCAAAAGCGTTACAACGCGTCGAGCTTGCTGTTGGTAATGCTGCCAAATTCTGTGGCGAGAAGAAGGCGCTTTGAACAACATTATCATTGTTATAGAGCTCCTTTCTCAAGAAAAACATGCTCCTGTCTGGGAGAAACGCCGCCAGATTCTGAAAGGCATTCCTCGGTTCTGGCCTATCGCGTTGATGAATCACTCATTATTCGAGATCTATGCTGCGCATACTCAGGACCAGGTTGCTCTCAGCTATCTCGAGGATGTGTGGATAATTAGAAACCCCGAGGAGAAGAGATGTTTCACAGTCGAGTTTGTGAGTACATCGTCGAGTGTCTTTTGTCATTCCTCGTGTTTATCTAGGTCTGTAGTACTTCAAAGAGAACCCTTTCTTCTCGGACTCGGTGTTAAAAAAGGAATATAAATATATTCCACCGGTCGCGGCTGATGACGATGAGGCTGACGAAAATGGTATCACTAATGCTATGTGCGAATTCGTATGGGAAGCCAACGCCGTGCCTCAGGTACGTTCTTCCACTCCAGATAGTCGAGTTTGACGCTGACGCGGCAATATACTGCAGGCCACAAAAATTAATTGGAAAGAAGATTCGAAGAATCTGACCAAACTTCATCCTCAAGTTTCTGTTGAGGGAGATGACTTGCCTTCTGAACCTGGAAGTTTCTTCAATTTCTTCGAGAAGGAATCAGATCCATACGATGTGAGCTGACTATCTCTAATTTTTTACGCAAATCTTTGCTCAATATTTGTTGTAGCTTGGAATTGTAATCGCCAACGAATTGTTCCCTGAGGTGATCGAATATTTCCTCGGAACCAATACAGACATTGGCGATGATTCCGAAGATGAGGATAGCGAAGAAGACGATGAGAACGAGGACGAAATCGACCTGGAGAAGCCAAGGACGAAGAAGCAGAGAACGTGAAGGAGCTTGACCGGAAATCTTGATTATAGTCTATTATTCGTGCCCGTGTACTGAGTGTAAGTACTCTGCGTGTTCATTTTTTGCCAAAAGAATTTGTTGCTAGATTAAGGCTCCTTCCGATCGAATCCAAACCACCCGCAGAAGAAGTTCTTGATCTGGTTGTGCTTCTCCTTGTCCAACCACCATTACGCTCATTAGCCTGGGGCTGTTTACCTGCTGTCTTACTTTTGAACGCGGCCCACTCGTCCCCTGTCTCTCTCCCTTCTATTATTCCACTGAGTTGAGAGAGAGAGATGAAGTTTCTAACCTTGATCATCTTCTGTGGTGGACTTCCGGCTGCTATTCTAGCATACGATGTCCCCCAGCACCGAGCTCGCCAGGTGTCTAATTCCACTTCTTCAACTCGAACATCGATATCGACGTCGACTTCGACTCCTGTTCCATCTGTTTCACTCCTTTCGACCAATCCCACCGCAGTCCCATTGGTCAACATAACGTCTGTTGCTTCCAACGCGACTACTTCCACTATTTCTGTCTCGTTGTCGTCAACTCCAGTCCCTGGGAGTACTCCCACTTTTATCCCCGGTGCTCCGGGATTGCCGAATCGTACGACCAGCATCCCCTTACTTCATGTGCGGAACAGATTCTAACATCATATTCTATTATTCAGCACGGGTCATTGTTCCTGCACAATATCCGGCTCTGGATAAAGTGCCTCCCATAGATTCGCCGCAGGTACAGCAATGGATCAATGACGTTCAACAGTCTGGCGTTGCCATCCCAAGTATCTCACAAACAGTTGCAGGCGGATGTCTAGCCAATCCAGCTGCCATGTCAGACCAGAGCCGCTGCTGGTGGACTTGCGGAGGTTGCACGCGCAATACTGATATTGTTTCCTGCCCTGACAAGATGACTTGGGGTCTCACTTATGACGACGGCCCCGCTTTCTATACCCCCAATTTGCTTCAATATCTGGATGAACAGAATCTTAAGACGACATTCTTCGTTGTCGGTTCACGCGCATTGTCGTTCCCCGCTCTTCTGCAGGAAGAGTTCATGGGTCAACACCAGATTGCGGTTCATACATGGAGTCACCCCTATTTGACTACCCTTTCCAACGAGCAGATTATTGCAGAGCTCGGATGGACGAAGAAGATCATCAAGGATGTTCTGGGTATCACACCGAACATGTTCCGACCTCCTTACGGTGATATCGATGACCGGGTTCGCGCAATCTCCCTTGCAATGGGTCTGATACCAGTCATGTGGACACGAGTAAGCGCCACCGCCACGTTCGATACGGATGGTAAGAAATTTCCCGACCGGTCACAACGAGCTAGTTTGAACATATTGTATAGATTTCAACATCCACAGTGGACTCACGAGTGTCCAGCAGGTACTTAGGAACTGGGAATATATCCTCGGAAACGCGAGCATCATAAACACCGGGTTCATCGTATTGGAGCATGACCTGTTCCAGCAATCGGTCCAGGTCGCGACAGGCTATATCCTTCCAGATGCTCTTGCGCACAATCCCAAGTTTACTATCGAGCCTATAATCTCATGCCTTAATCTGCCCATGGAAGACGCATACATAGAAACTAATAACAACATCACTAACCCTCAACCTGCATATCATCGTAAGTAAAACCTATCTTCAGACCTTCTACTTTGTTACTGACGTCAGACCATGTTTACATAGCTGGTGCGCCAGGATCAGTACAAGCAACGGGTTCTGGTACGGCTGGGAGCTCTGGAGCAAGCGTCGTCACTGTCTCAAGCGCTGGCGCTGTTGTCGGAAGTGTTGTCTTCAGCGTCCTTGTTGGGTTGGTAATAGCTACTTGAAACTCCCTGAACTTTCTCTATATTTTTCTTTTTTACTATTCATATCGCGATTTACATGGACCTCATAAACGGGTTTAGAAATCCACGGCGCCCTTTCCTTTCCTACTAAATATCTACAATTGATCTGGTCTTGTTGATATCACATTTGTTATGCATAGTAATCATACTTGTCGTCTGTTATTAACTTACCGTATCTGAGTACAGTATTGCGAAAGTTTACGAAAACATTCGTGATTTAGGCACAAGAAGGCATTTAATTTGAATCGCGCACCTGCATTTATTTAAGAAATGGGCAAAATATTCTAATTGATCGTAAACACAAATAGACCAGAGCCGGCATAATACACTACTGGAGGACCACGCAACAATATAAAGAAAGGAAATCTAGATATGAGGATGGTTAAAGGAAACAGAACATATACGTACACGTACAACAAATTGACAACACTGTAGGGGAAGGGGGTATTGTAGAGACTTGGGTAAACATCTAAAGTTGAAAAAAAAAGAAAAATCTAATCCATGGGAGGAGTTGTATCTGAGGTATCATCACCAAAGAAAGGATAACTTGACAGAGACACACAACAAATATTGGAAGGGAAGAGGAAAAAGCGTACCCCCAAGAACCCCCCTGAATCATACGATATATTGGATAAAAATCGTGTCATAGGTGGTAATTCCAAGGCGACATCTAAATGAAGCCAGTAAGGCGTCCTCTTGAAAAGGACTCTCATCATGTACCTTCTCCACTGTGGAGGTGGTCCGCGGAAGAGAAGGGGACCCGTTCGGTCACCAAGAAAAATCAAACGACTCGCCTTCCACGTTTAGCCACTCGTGTCCTACTAAATCTTTTGCATGTGCTCGCTTGCGCCAGTCCAGCTCTAGCATGGGCAGTACAAAAGAGCAGAACGCTGTTGACGCAGCCTCATTCCACATATATTTCTCTACCATCACCCTTTCTAACGGCCACGGCTTCAGGTTCCTGATATGTCTGAGTTGGCCTTTCGAGTCAAATAGCTCTCTACTATATCTCCCACCCATCTTCAGATCCATGGGAAAGTTGCCCAAAAGCTCTATGATCAGCGCCATGTGATCATCATCTTTGGAAAAAAGGTTGGTTTGCGACTGCGGGTCGAAAAGATATTCGGCGGTCAACAGCTCAAACACGACGCATGCCACGGACCATACGTCGACGGTATGTGCCCAGTCTGATCGCCCTAAAATCGCCTCAGGGGATCTGTACTGACGTGTCTGAATATCCTCGGTAAAATGTCGTTTTGAAGGAGTAGCATTACCTAAATCGGCGATTTTTATCGAGATGGGAGGAGGTGAAAATGGACGGGTATCCAAAGGAGAGAGTTGCGCATGGATATCTGGTGGGTGGGAGGAGGGTTCCGCTACGGACTTGGGATTATCATTATTATGGGGAGCAGTCTGTGATAGGAGAGATATCCCAGACGGGCCAGCATGTATCGGTGAGGACGGTTTACCTTGTTCAAGAGGGTTATGGTCTGAAAAGGGAGACTCGATGGTTGGAGCGTCTGGCGTAGATACCGATAATTTGCTCAGAGCCGACAACGTACTTCCGATGGATGTTGGGGGAGTGATCTCTGCAGCGGCCACGGGAGAAGAGACTAGCATGGAACCGACGGACAGAGATGAGGAGGTGGTGGTGGTGGTAGAGTCCACAATCGATGAATCACTGTCGACAGAGTCGAAGGTTTTGCTCTTATTCATACCAGGACTGGTAAATGCGCTCTGAATTCTGGACATTTGTAGACTCGACTTTTGCGAGGGGCTTGAACTTGCACTCGGTACGGGGCTGGTGAAAGGACTGGACAGGGGCTGGGAATCGAAAATCTGGACATGCTTCTCACGGCCTCCGCTGCGTCGAGGAATAGCAACACCAGCACGAGACTTGGGTGGAATGTTCACCTTGCGGGAAGTCGGAGAGGGGGAAGATGCAAGTTCGACTTGAATATGCGATTCTATATCAGGGATGGCGATCACTGGCGGAGATAAGCAAAAACGATTGAGGCTGGTGGTATGACAAGACTCACTAATGTTTTCAGGCTTGATGTCCGTGTGCACAAGATCGCACTCATCATGGAGATACTGTAAGCCAAGAAGCAGTTGCTTGGTGATTAACTTGACAAGGGCAACCGGAATTCCGGTTTTATTATTACGCTCGATAAGGGCAAGAAGATTTTCTCCGAGAGGCTCGAATACAATGCAAACGTGGATGTCCTCTGGCGCACAGTGTTGGAAGGAATCTAGGAGAGAGACGACATGGTCGTGACCGGGATGTAAAGGGTTGGCGGTCATGACCTTGCGAAGCAGTTTGATTTCATCTTGTGCTGTTTCAGCATATCTACCAGCAGACTTGACTACCTTGAGCGCGGAGTGTTTGTTGTCACTAGCGGTCGGACAGCTGGTAAGTGACGAGACAGAAGAGTATTTGGAAGGTTCGTACATTATATCATTTACAAGCCAAACGGTAGAAAAATGGCCCCAACTGGAGATGCGGGGAGATGAAATTGCATGATTTGAGATGGGGAGATAAAGGGACGCACCCCAGTTTCCTGATGACGATATAACGACCGTCTTTAAATGAATCTTTGAGTTTAACGGGAAGATAGCCTCCGGAGTTGTAATCTGCGGGAGACTCCTCGTCTTTCAGAATCCCGGAATCCTGGACAGGCACGATTTTTGGTCCGTGAGGTGTAACGATGTATTGGTATTTGGCACAAGGGGGTGCCATGAAAAGAGCACCGAGGCCAGGGAGACGATTTGTTTAGACTCTTCCAAAGCCTGAGAAACAAGTGTTGTGCTCGGACGACGACGGCGCCGGCGACGAGGACTAGTAGCAAACCCTGGGAACGAAATCAAAAATGGGAGCTCCTCCTGTAACGTACTATCACGTGGTGTGTGGATTTTCACACGATCCCGAAGCGGCACACGACCCACACTAGCAACCGTACTGCAGAGGAACTAAACTCTCTGAACAAGGTTAGTGATTTGCACGAAGGTCCCTGCAGCACTGACAATGCCAAGTACAATTGTAGATAGAATTTGACGCCGGTTTGTCGTGACGCGCGCTGCGGTGACTTATGCATAAGGACAATATGTGCCATGTAGCACAAGAGCGTCTGAACCAGCTGACAGATAACTCCGGTTACTTATCATCATTAAATGCTGATCCATGCTTTCTTCCCATCTCCCGACAACTATGATATCGCCCGCAGAAAAGTTCACCCAAAAGCTTATTGGGGCTGTCGAAGACGAGTGGCAGTTATATAGGTTTAACCCCCTTTATATCTTTCTCCACACACACACAAGTTCACCCTTGCACCGCATAGCGACGATGAGAATGACTACACTATCGGCGCACCCATTGGGTTTGGGGCTTCTTCCTTCGTATATTCTGCTGTTTTCCAGCCTCCGGGTGCAGTAACACCAGTCCCGTGTGCCCTGAAAGTCCTTGATCTCGATCGTCTTCCTCCCAATGCTCTTCGCCTGTTGCAACGCGAAACCCAGCTCATGTCCATTTCTAAGCATCCCAACGTCCTTCGTGTCAGAGGCACTTGGATGAGCGGTCATAAATTATATATCGCAATGCGTTTGATGAATTCTGGAAGCGCATCTGATGTCATGCGTTATGGCTGGCCCGGGGGGATGGAAGAAGAAGTTATCAAAGCAATTCTGAAGCAGGCTCTCGAAGGTCTCAAGTGGGCACAGTTGCTTCTCACTTCCAATATCCCGTGAATCAACCCCTCTGTTTCCTTTTTTCTAGCTACTTCCATATAAATGGACTCATCCATAGAGATGTCAAGGCGGCAAACCTGCTTATTGACGATGACGGCACAGTTCTATTGGGCGACTTGGGCGTCGCAGCATTTTTATGGGATTCAGAAGACTCTGCTGTTCCTTCTGCAATCCCCGATCACAGACGAGTGGTTTCTTTCGGACCTGCCGTTACCTGCAGCAGTCCTACTCATAGCCAATCACGACCCCGCTTTGGGAAGCGCAAGTCCTTCGTCGGGACGGTGAGTGAATTATGTTATCTCTATAGCCTGATCTGAGTTTTTTCATCTCAGCCGTGTTGGATGGCTCCGGAGGTTATCGAAGGCAAGAAATACGATTCCAAAGCTGATATATGGTCTTTTGGTATCACTGCACTTGAATTGACCCAAGGCCGTCCTCCTCGCTCACGAGAACCACCTCAGAAGGTATTACTAAAGACGTAAATATATTATTATCCCATGCCATAATGTTTTCTGATGCGACTTTTTTATTCAAGGGTTCAAGATGCACCTCCAACCTTGGATCGAAGTGGCGGCCCATTCAAATATTCTCGGGCATTCCAGGAAACCGTGGGGCTGTGTCTCGTAAAAGACCCTTCAAAGCGCCCTACAGCTTCGCAACTGTTGCAAATGCCTTTCTTTCGCGGGGTAAAGCGGAAGACTTACCTTGTTAACACCGTTCTGAGTGAGCGCAAATCATATTGGTAATCCTCAACCTAACTAGTTTGCAACAGAAGATCTCCCACCACTTTCTCAACGCCAAGAGCGGAGGCGTCAAGCACCTTCCGTCATGCAGAACACGATTGAATCCTGGGAATTTTCGCTTCCACCAAATGTTTCCACGTTCCACAGAGCTTCGGTTCGACTCTCGCAGGGTTCGTTGGATGCTGATACCGATCTCAGAGAGGAACTAGAGATTAACGAGGCAGTGTTTGAACCCGACGAAGAACAGACGCAAGAACGACTACCTGACCATGCCACTGAAGATATTTCTATTTCTCCTTCTGCATCAGAGCCTCAATCACCATCGAACGTAACATCATCCCGACCTCAAACCCCACCGCACAACACACAACCTGTAACATATCTCGCTGACAAATCATTAAACTTCAAATTATGGAGAAAGTTCTCATTCTCTCGGTCAAAGGAAGACAAGTCTGCCGATAATAAGAAGGGAACTCCAGATAAGGCGGATAATGGAACGAAGCAGTCTTCCGCGGTGCTTTCAAACAAATACGGAAAACCTTAATGTTCGGTCTCAGTCTGCATAATTTTTGACTTTTCAGACTTTAATTGCCCGTCACTTCTTTTTTTTCTCGCCATCTTTTGCTCTTCAGTACTTCTTTGCGGTTATTATACATAGAAATCAACGGACAGGACACCATGGCATGCGCATTTTTCTTTATTAAGGGGTTGCCACTTCGTTCATTTATCGGTACCTGTGACCAGTTTAATGCGATAGACGCAGATTGCCGGAGGTAATAACAACAATGGGAATAAAGGAATACTTACAAGTCCCGAGTGCATGTAGCCAAATCTATTCTTAATTGTTTAGAACGTTTATTGTCTCTTGCCAGAGACGATATGTTTGCATGCGGGCTCGCATAGATGGCAGGTGCATGGCAAGAGCGGGAAAGTGAGTAGCGAGAGTACTTAGCAATCAAGAAATGTTCTCGGAGGAAAGTTGTTCTCCCAGTTAAAAGCAACGTCGTTCACCGAGGACCTTCCATTTTGTCATGCTATAATAGGATAAAGATAATAACAATATGGAAAACCGTATCCAATCAATACTAGTACACCACAATTACATATAAAACGCGCTAATGGGTCCGTTTCTGACAGATCAAAGAATTGATTAAAAATAGGTTTCAAGCAGAGGTGTAAAGACTCGATATGTACCTTGTATATCTGAGAGAAGAACCTCAGACAAAACCCAGTTCAAGTTTTATCAGATTCCTCAAGTCTCACAGGACGACTCTGAGGTAAGACTTGACAATACCGGGACCCTGATAGTCACCAGTTCATGCCCCCCACTACTACTACTACCACCACTCTGCACTGAATCGTACGAGTGGTCACAAGAGGAGTGACCGGATTCAAGTTCGACATCATGCGCCCTGGCTAATATCCATCGCCCTTGGTGCCGCTGGATGACCGCAGGCACAGTTGAAGACCGCTGAAGCTGAACCAGCATCAAAAACAACTTGCCCGGGGGAATCCGGATTTTGAGTTTCTGGTGGCAGTGGCGGCGGTGGCGGCGGTGGCGATTAGTCTGATTCGTTCGTAATCGTCGTCGTCGGTCGACTTCTGGTTCATGATCAGGTGGCGCTTGTCCATCGTCATCTGTTTGTTCTTGGCACGGGAAACTGCGTTTCCGGGACGATCCAACATCGAATGTTCTGCAAACACGAAGCAAAAAGAAGCAATCAATGACCAAAGTTATTAAAAAGTATCAATTTAATCAATCGAGCGTACTGGTTAGGTGCAGTCTCTGGTCCAGTCAATATGGGCTTCTGAGTTCTAGAACACGAGAAGTAGTCGTACTGTTGAGCCCGATCAGAGTCGATAGTGAGCCCCGCGTGATTTATGACCCGCCTATGGGCCTGTCTTTGCTTTAACATATGGTGATGCGAAGCAGAGACCTCTTGATATCGTGAATTAACGAGGTAGTTGAGATATCTCAGGTCCAAAATGCTGTCTGGGTGTAATCCAGGAGAATGTTGTTGCTGTTTCATGGATAACGACCGGTAGAGATAGACTTGGTGCGGTAGGCCACCCTAGTAGTACGTGGCGCCACGAAGCAATAGAATGATGGGGAGAGCGCCGAGAGAGCAAAAAGGGCGGGTGGAAAGAGACTGCAGTTTTGGAGAACTGCTATGAACTCGACAGCGGTGCTGCAAACGAGTTTCAGCGGGTCCAAAAGGGAGAAAACAGGAGCAGCAGGATACGCAGATACACAGCACGGCCATAAGAGCTGAGATAATGGAGTGGCCTATGTTTACGCATTGAGGGTGGCGTGTTAGACGGTACCGACTCGATCACCGTTATTGTCCTCTAGAGACCAAACTTTGTCCAAACTTTTTGAAGTTTCTTTTTCGGAACTGCAAGATGCGGCATATTACGTTGGAGGCTTGTGTGTATCAGGCTAGAAGATAATGTTGCATGGAGGTAGGAGTCAGGTGAACTTGAGGTGAGGGAGGTCGGCGATATCACTGGCAGTCGGGTTCCGTTCAAGTTTCAGCTCGGATGTGCCTGCAATGTCGAAAACTTGATGCTTGCGCTAGTGGCATTATACTTCCCGAAGGCTGCCATGATTTTAGGAAGAACACAAGGACGACGGTATTTGACAAGTGACTTTTTGATCAACCTTCTCCTATGTAGTTCTAGTCTACTATTAGTCTTCCGGATCAATAATAATGGCAGACGCCAGAATATATACTGTATTGTTCAATACAACATAGATAAGATAGCAGCGTTGGGTCTTAAAAGCTCCGGCTACTACTACAGTAGTATTCTGCCCTGCTGCCCCCGTCTTCTACTGTCCCTCTCTCTCTTGAAGGCTCTCAAGGTCTGTACTAAACCGTACTAGCAATCATGACACAGAGGATGACGCCGAAGTAACGCCGGCGTGTAGTCAATTTATAAACGCCTTCCCACTTTTGTTTGCGTGGCTTGCTCATCATCTTATGTCCGGCGTGGTTTGGCCAGCAAATACCCAGGTTGACGTCTCTCGTTGTTCCTGCTTGCAAGAGGAGGAACTCCAAGTCCTGGAGGTGCGCATATATCGTCACCTGGCTTTCTTTCTCCCCTCTCTCACTTTCTACTTTATCATACGTAATCTAACGCTTTCCGTAGTCCATATATCCCGACTACTTATCCAATAATGATCAATTCTCCACGGACCGGACAATCAGATTCGAAATCCCTGTTGAATTGAGCGGTCGACACGTCGTACTTCTCCCAGAACAACATGATTATCATTCCAAGGATATTCCTTCGACAGACTCTCTCGCTGGTTCTGACTCTTCAGGTATCACTAGGATCACGGACAACATTGCTACACTATCTGTTCAGGTAGAGGACTATACACAACGAACAGTTCTTCCACTGTCGACCCTGCCTCCATTATTACTCACTTTGACCATACCTGCCGAATATCCTATCCACAAACCGCCGATCATTATTTCCTTGCATGCGAGCTATGCTTGGGTGCCTGAGGTGCAGTTGAAGTTGCTTGAAAGGAATCTGTTGAGCATATGGGAAGAGGAGCAAAAGGCACAGGGAGAAGGAAGGGGTGTCTTGTATGACTGGATTGAAATGATACGAAGTGCCGAATTCTTGGATCCGCTAGGCTTCCTGGACTCTGATACCGTACGGTACGCATCGTTCTCACCAAGTTCTCTTGGTCGAACGGTTTTTTGACAATTTGATCTTCGTGTTACTAGGATACCACACGCAGCTCCTGCGTTACTAGGCTCACAGCTGACGAATTTCGACAAGAATATCCGCTTGATGAGGTTCTCAGAGAATGCTTACACGTGCGAGATATGTCTGACATCGATTAAAGGAGCAAAGTGTATCCTGTTGAGGTGCGAGCATGTATTCTGCAGAGCCTGCTTAATGGAATTCTGGCAACTTTGTATCTCGGAAGGTGATGTGGACAGAGTAGGGTGTCCAGATATTAAGTGTGTCAAAGATGGCAATCTGGCTGAGGAAGAAGATGTTAGACGTGTCGTAGCCACCGAGGAAGAGGTTAAACGTTGGAAATGGTTGAAGGAAAAGAAAGAAATTGAAAAAGGTTCATCCTCCATTCATTTGGATTCAAATCAAGGGCTGATCAAACAAGTCGTGTTTAGACCCAACCATAACCCATTGCCTCATGCCATTTTGTCAAGCACCTGTTAAGAAACCGGATGCCGAAGATGGAAGCGGCTGGGAGAGATTGAGGAGTTGCTCAGCATGCGGGTACTCCTTTTGCGTATACTGTAAACGCGCTTGGTAAGTCTTCCTTTTCATATCGTCAGTGGCCAATGACCTGAATAATCCTACACAGGCATGGACCACATACGAACTGCCTTCTGTCTGCTACTGAAGAGTTTATGATGGAATATATGGCATCTACAGAGGGTTCTGCACGCCAGCGGGAATTGGAGATAAGGTATGGCCGGAACAATATGCAACGACTGGTCAAACAATATAAGGAAGAACGTGCAAATAAGGAGTGGTTAGAGAACAGCACCACAGAATGCCCAGGCTGCCGTGTTTACGTGGAAAAGTCAATGGGATGTAACCATGTATGTTGCTGCACACCGTCGTTTCAAACACGACAAATGGAAAAACTCACTCGTTCGCTGTCCAGATGACCTGTGCGAAATGCAAGATACACTTTTGCTATCGTTGTGGCGAGAGACTGCTTGCTGTTGACCCATACATGCACTTTTCGCGCAAGGGTCACCCGTGCTATTCGAAGCTGTTTGACTTTGAGAGTGTGGAGGATGATAATGAGTGGCAGCCGATAGAAGCACTCGACTTTTAACAACCAGTACTAAGTAGTTCATTTACTACCCAACAATCATAATCGCATCGGGAAATCGAGGAGGCGCCGGTATGACCACATCAGGATTACTATGATCGTGATGGTGTTTGAAAGCCAGCTGGAACAGGGTGCTGAGACAAGACTCAAGATGTGATGATGATGGGAGTGGATCAAGGGAGGCCGCTGTAGTGTCGAGCGCAGCTGGGGGACTCCGTTATCATTTCAGTGAATTTCAAACCAATGAATTACATAGTTCCAGCCAAGCGACTTCTTGTCTTGAAAGGTGTACCGATAGCACATAATTAATATTCAAGAAATTGAAGTAGCAGCGGATCTGTGAAAGAAAATATGCATGCATCCTTGCGACATTCTCAGAAACAAAAGGAAGTACACGACAGTAACAACACCTTCAAATATACTAGTCATTCAGCTCAGGCATTAAATTGTTGTCGAGGTTCCGAATCAGAAGCAGTCTATACGAATCGCTTTGAACCTCGGTCTGTGAGTCCACCGCATGAGGTGCGTTGGATCTCAGTAGACCGTGGTGTCGCTTATTCTTGGAAAGACGATGGCAATTCTTGGTTTTTGGTTTTTGCTTCAAGCAACCGGAGAAAGGAGCGGTTGCTGAAAAGCATGTAAGATGTCCAAAAGAAGCTGTGGAAGGTCGTAAGTCATGATAAATCAATTCAACATGAACAGCATCGACTCACTAGATCCCAACTAGGGACAATGTCCCCTTTATAGAAACAATGAGAACGACGACGGTGATCCGTAATATTATTATGGCCAAGAAGAAAAAGATACCATTTTTTTGAAGGGATCGTCTAAAAGGGACCGTGGATAAACGAGGGGTTGCTAGCGCATTGTATACAACCAATATCAGTGCGCCGATTTCAAGGAACAGCTGTTACAAATGTAATGATGTTTGAGCGGCAGACAGGTCACATCTGAACAACTGGCTCACAGGCGCACCACAAAACAGAGGGAGAATAGAAGGTATCGGCGATACAGTACACGTTTTTTCAGCAGGAAACCAAACGACGTTGGCTGGAATATTGTCGTCAAACCAGTTCCTTGAATAAAATACATACAACTTACGCAATACTGCCTTGATTACAGTCGTCGCTACGGAGATATTGACACAAGCACTAGTGACATGCATACTCCAAAGGAATATCTGGATTTTCTAAAAGTCTGTCAGAACTCCCGATTAGTTCAGGAGCTATCCAAACCGCACGAACCTTACTGTCCTTCCACAAAACCAAGATGCGTTGGAGTATGAGGATGCCGACCGCGATGCATGTCGCAGTGCTAACGCAGGCCACGGTAAGAAAAAGTTTCCGGCATCTATAGTGAACAAGGTTTTCCAATCCAAGGTTTATATCAATACTCGAGTAGACCTACCCTCCGACCGAATAAGGAAAGTCGCTGAACCCACACATTTCTGATTCGAACTTTGTTACATGCCTTCATTTCTGTCAAGGCAAACTTTACCATGTAAGATAACTATCATCGCCTATAACCAAAGACAGAAGTAAGTAGACAGGCAAAAAAGCAGATCGGACGGTACGGACCATGATAATGAGATATCTGATGAACAAAAAGGAATATTTTGTAATCGAGTGAGGTGCTTTCCAGATGTATTGACGCTCCTCGGAGATGGTCAGAAGATGGTCATATAACATTGTTACAACGCCTGCGACTGTGAAAAAAAGAATCTTATACTTAGCATTCGGGGAGGATGGGAGCAACTCAGTAGACAGACTCGTGACATATCTGATAGTGAACAAGTCCTGAACGCCTTGAATTACGGATGTAACGGATTGAAGTGACATGAAGATTAGAAGAGACCCAACCGAAGAAGGTACAAAGTGGTGGTGTCAATCCACAGGGACGCGAGCCTAAGATTATTATACGGCGTCCGACTTGAATGGGATCCATCCCTGACAAAACACTTGAGTTTGGAGGTATTCCAAACACCGGATCGAGGAGTGGATTATTGGATAATAGACCACGCTGTTTCATCAGGTGTTGAAACGAAAGCGCAGGACAAAGGAGCAAGACAAAGGACCGAGTCGAGTGAATATGTGTCACAAAACAGTTCGAGCTCGCTGATTCTGAATTCATACACACATGCCGTAGCCAGAGGGACGCTGGTATGCTGTTTGATTGCCTGCATTTCGAATAATGCAGAACGACAAGTAGAGGGCAGTGAGTTGTCCAAGGGCAGAGTTGCGCCGGCGACTCCTTACACATTACTGCGGGTCTTAAGCAGACGATATGATCTGTTGAGCAGAAGGACTCGAAGGAATGACGAGACCGTGAGATTGCAATCTGTAGAGAGTCATGAGAAGTTCGACGGCAATCAATGCAAGTGCAAGGCTCTGTCCTATGCCCTGATAGATCATCATTATAATTAGCTGTGTGCTTTCCAGCGATTCAAGAATGTTATGATGCCTTACAGAGGTTGCGCCGATAACCAGAATGCACTTTGCGAGGTCAATGCTGGGGAAGAATGGCCCTCACCGCGTCCCAGTAATTCATGACATCGGGAGTTACCGAATTGCAAACTACTCGATCCCGTGACTCCTAAATCTCAACCATCATGAAAGTCAAAGTCATCGAGTGGCACGCAATCGCCCAATGGCGCTGGGACACTGGAAACACGGATGATGGCGATGGCGAAGGCGATGTATGTGGGATCTGTCGCGTGCCGTTCGAAGGTTGTTGCCCTTCATGTAAGGTGCCTGGTGATGATTGTCCGCTTAGTTGAGTCGCGTCGTTTCTCATCTGTTTCTTCCACTTTACTTATTCGTATGAAACAGTATGGGGTGAATGCAGTCACGTATTTCACATGCATTGTTTGTTGAAATGGGTCGCGACGGCTTCTTCAAAACAACAGTGTCCCATGGATCGGAGGACGTGGGGTACGCGTTGCGTCTCAGTGTTCTAATGGGAATGATTGCTGATGCACTGCATAGTTACTGCTGAGAGAAAGGTGCCACCAGGAAGGTGATCGCTACCTTGGAGAGAACAAACCCGTACCCTATTATCCTCGTGTGTATCGATAGTATCAAGACAGTGTGAAGACAGGGTCTTCTACGCTTTCGATCGTCTTTGTAGGCTCTAGCACGTTTTCAATCACAAACCGGCCATCTGATTAATATAGAAGATGTGAGCATATCATACACACGAACTGTGACTACTGAGGGAAGATCTCTCACTTGGCATGTCTTTTGTTTTTGTTCCATTCATGTTTTTGGTCAGCATATGGGTTCTCCGCGTGGAATGGGAAGAATATGAAGTGTATTTACCATTCTCTTTGGCTCTCCAGATTGCTTCGTCAATGTCTTTGGCTATGCCGGTCGCTACGTGCCTTTTAACTATTCGCTCCGTGGCCTCTGCAAACCCGGCCTGCACGAACCATCGCTCGTCAAACAGTTCACTAGCTTTCCTCCATGGATCGATAGATAGAAATGTGTATAACCCTTCTATTATCACAATGCGATGGAATGGGTGTATGGCGATTGCGTCAGGTGTCGGGTCTTTCAAGGCGTGGTCAAACGAAGGTGCGGTTAATATGGTATCAGCTGGCTGTTCGTGGAGACCCTGGCGTAAAGCCTGGACGAAGCTTGCGTATCCTTGGGCATCAAAAGACCAGTGGATGCCTCGCCTGTCATGAGCTAATTTTGGATCCGGCAAGGCATCGAGTTGGGCACGAGTGAGATGCCACCCGTCGAGGCCGACCAAAGTCGCTTCTGGAGGTGCAAGTTGTTCCGAGTTGGTATTCAATGATTGTTCTTCTCGGAGGAGGGAGTTCGTGTGGTCGACGATCAGTTTCGCAATTGTAGATTTTCCCGAGGCAGGGATTCCAGCGATACCGATAAGGAGACGGGAGGAGGGGGGCGTTCTATATTGGTGCATTTTAGTAACATATAAACCCGGAAACCGAGTGCGTTTGTTCGTACTTGCTGAAGCGATCCAAGATGTATGCCGCCAACTCCTTTGCTTTGGTATCCATTAGTATGGCGGCGGCGACTTGAAACTACTAATAGTTTGCGCAGTGCAACATCAAATTAATATCACACCGGGCATTGCGATTGCGGAAACCTGTACTATACACCTCTTTCTGTTCATCTTTGGCCATGGTACTCGAGAAATCAACTGAGAAGCCTCTGAGGAGGGCGGATCCGAGCACGATTCAAAACAAGTTTCTAGTAGGCTATCAAGGCTGGTTTACATGTGCAGGCGATGGAGAACCAGTTGGACCAGGGCACCACGGATGGCTTCACTGGTTCAACTACCCAATGCCAGATGGGGGGCGTCCTAACACCGATATCTGGCCAGATGTTTCAGAATACTCGCCCTCGGAGCTGTACGTTGCTCCTGGCCTACGGACAAAATCAGGGGAACAGTGTTTCTTATTTTCATCGAGACATCCCAAGTCTGTACAACGGTGAGCAGTCTTGATAAATCCATGCCCGCTGCAGGTTCTTTACTATCAATGTTGTTTGTTGTGTGTGTGTTTGTAGACATTTTCATTGGATGGCCGAACATGGCGTTGATGGAGCGTTTTTGCAACGATTTGCTGGACAGACTGATAGAGAACATCCTGGCAACGAGGGTATATTGCGAATACGTGATGAAGTAGGAGATCGTGTGAGAGAGGCCGCGGAGAAAGAAGGCAGGGTGTTCGCCATCATGTGAGCAACCGTCGTAAATGCGTACATCTCTTGTCCAAAACTGATCTTGCATACAGGTACGATGTGACCGGCGTCGCCCCAGATCGCATCCAAAGAGTCATAGAACAGGACTGGTTGCATTTAGTCCATAGGAAAGCCGTCCTCGACAGTCCTAATTATTTAAGAGAGCGCGGAAAAGCCGTCGTCGCTATTTGGGGCAAGTCTGCGCGTTTGTTGTTGTCATGTCCAAGTTCGGTGTGTTGAGGAAATTCGTACAGGCTTTGGCTTTGCGGGAAATAACCATTCTCCTTCCGTCGTCCGCGCTATTACTTCGTATCTACGGGATGTCACTCCGGGAGGGGTGTATATCATGGCAGGAGGTACGTTTTTAATGTTTCATCCTGTCTTACTGACACACGTCTCATCTATATTTATATTTGTAACCATCTCAAGTTCCTGCCCATTGGCGAACATCCGTGCAAGACGCAGATCCTGATCCAGACTTTGTGAACGTTTGGCTGACATCTTTCGATGCGATATCTCCGTGGACGGTCGGGCGGTATTCGAACGAAGATGAAGCGGACAGGTTTGCTGATGACAAGATGAAAGGTGATGTGGAGCTGATCAAAAGGACCAATGATGCTTCTACCCAAGGCGCGAGGAGACTCGACTATATCCCAGTTGTCCTTCCCGGGGGTTCGGTCTGTGACAAATGTTTCCCGAATTAGCTGAGATTACGATGCTTAATTAGCTTTCATTGATCATCGCAGGGTTACAATTTATCCGAGGGTGCTTGGAGCTTCAACGGTATCAAGCGCAACGGCGGTCGTTTCTTATGGAGGCAGATATTCAACGCCCGTAGACTCGGTACAAGGATCGTCTACGGCGCTATGTGGGACGAGTTACGATTGTCCAAACTTGCCAGTATCGATTTGTTTTACGATTGATGAATGTTGTGTTTCAGATATGATGAAGGGACTGCTTTTATGCCAGTCGTTCCCTACAAGAGCCAATTGCCCGTCTCGGATCTGTTTGACTTTCTTGCTTTGGATGCAGATGGTTATGATTTGCCTTCAGACTGGTGCGGACCGGTCTCAGCTTTGGGCATTTTCGCACAATCATTTATCGTCCTTTTCACCTCCTAGGTATATGAGAATATGCGGTTTTGCTGCTGAGGGACTCAGGGGTGAGCGCATGATACATGAAAGTTTTCCACAAAAAGAGCTCCAGGATTACTGGGAGACACGACCGCGATACGACTATGAAGCCATCAAAGAGGGAATTGCTAGCGGGTCCGGACCTTCTGAACACCATATTGTAGTGATAAACCCAGATGAGCCTCCACCGCCGCCTTATACAGAGGACGAAGTCGTTCCCCCAGCACCACAGTCCACTGTACCATTACCAGAACGCAGCGCGTCCGCCGTGGCCTCTCCTGTGTCAGGACCTCGTGCGAGTTCCACCAGGCCAGCAGCGGAATTCGAGTCGACTCCTATGATTAACGACCTCATTGACGAAATGAATCGGCACTCGGTATCTTCTCCGTTCGCAGGAGCTCCGCCATTACCTCCTAGGTCTACTAGCTCCCATCGCGCTTCTCCGTCTCCAAGACCATATCAACCATTGCCACACCAACAGCAGCCCTCGGCGTCTGACTCGGACAGCTGTGAGCCAGAGATGTTTTTGGCGATGCCAGCCTTTCCTACTCCTGTCTCGCCGGCTGATCACCGGTCTCCTGGCCAAAGCCTACCAGCACAATGGGGTCAACACCACCACGCAGAGACCAACCTCGATTATGCTTTAGACCAGGACCAGGACTATCTAAGACCTGGTTATCAACCGTTCTATATGACGTCCGGACCTCCCCCGCTTCCTCCGCCCCTTTCCCGCCCAGGATCTTTGTCCGCACACGGTCATCCAGGAGCACTAAACGAAGCCTATGACCCATATCCTGAACGAAGACGAGTCCAATCGTCTGCAGCGTTTTATAGGCCCTCACCAGCAGTGATCGATGGGCGGCCGCCTTCGCCTGATGTCTTCTTCCCTCAAGCATATGGTGCAAGCGGTCATTACCCCGGTAGCGATTACCCTGCAGGGCCCCAGTACCCATCGTACCAGCAGAATCCCGCATACGGACAACATGCGGCGCCTCCATTGCCGAGCACCCCGCGCCCCTCCCAGGGTCATTATCACGGACACAATTCGCATGTAGAACCGTACACGTACTCACCTAGCCCACCCCTACCACCTCCGCCGCGTCAGTATTTTCCCAATATAAACATTTCATGAAAGCCATATTCATGCATCTTCTTCTTCTTCTAATAATAATACACAGGTCCACCTCCATCACCTCATTATCAAGCTCGCCCGTTACGCCCGTCTTCTTCTGACAGTCACAAAAAATCGTCGTCTGCATCCGCGATCAATAAAGCAAAGGACGGACTCAATTCGTTGGTTGGGGGACGGGCTGGGAAAGCAGTTCAGAATTCGGTGCAAAGTCGGTATTTTCTTTGGTGGAATCAATGAATCAGTGTTTGACTGACTCTTTCTTTATAGATGCGCTGAAACCTTTCTCGAAATAGTTTGTTTACATAATGAGTATGGAATGATGGGTTGGTTTACATGACATCGGATTATGGACGTGCTAAGATACATGTAAAGCTACTGATTATGTATAAAAACTTGTTACTTGTATAGGCTACGAAATTGTTGCGATGATCTATGATACTTGGGGAGACTAAGAATTATGTAGGGAACGTGTACTTGTATAAAGGCTACGAAAAAAATGATTTGCATTGATCTACTATGATACTTTGAAGAAGAAAAAGCAAAGCTGACGATTAGTCGGGAGAAACTTTGGAAGACTCATAATGGCTGTTCAACAGCTAGCGACGGATTTGTTACATCCAGGTTCCAAACCCCCAGCCAAACCTTCTGATAAGCCCACAAAGCTGAACAAAAACTCTAAAACCGTCACTATCAATCGATTTATATGCCGTAGTATATCTCAGATCGGCACGGGTCAAATCAAAATACGCCGGGCGCCCAGCCTGCAACTGTGCGGCGCGCGCGTCATCCCTTCCTCTTTCAGAATACCAACAATTTTCCTTGTCCTCGAGTGCTGACAAAATTGTTTCCGGTGTAACTTGGCCCGACGAGGTTTCCCTCCCAGTACGTCCTATGATATGGGTTATCGCCAACGTCTTTGTAGCTATTGCGTTCCTCGTACATGCTAGGAACGACAGGCGGTAGTGGCGTAGGGGCGCTCTTGCTCACGGGTGTGAGATCGAAGCAGAGAAGGCTGTCTGGAACCCAGCGAACGGGAGAGGGCGGGCGACGCTGGCGTTTGTAGGCACGAAAAAACGGGTAATCCGTCGCATCTGGTGAGTCCTTGCGCTTGCGGTTTATGTACATCTGTGGGACTGGAACTGTCTCGACTGTGAGCGTGGGGGTGCATATGGAAGAAGGTGGCGGCGGCAATAGCAGCGTAGGTGACGACTGAGACGACGACGACGGGGGCGATGGATGGGCGAGAATGGGCGGAGAGATCGATGCTGCGGGCGCAATAAATTCCGAGGAGATAGGCGGGCTAGGACTCGTGCTTGCAACGAGCTGATCTGGAGCATGCCTCGCTGTTTCCTCCTGCTGCCATTTTTCTCGGCATCGGCGAGCATGACGATTTAGATTGGACGAGACGCCGAATCTGCGGCCGCAAATATCGCATGCCCATGCTGATCGGCAGGCCGTCAGCTACCTTCATGTAGGATGAGCGTGCAACAAACCTTTGACTCCTGTGTGGACCAATAAATGCTATAAAAATTCGTTAATCATTAGAAAGAAAAAACTGGAGACGGGAAAAGGCAATATTCACCTTTTTCAAAGTGCTGGGACGGTCGAAACGCTTGTTGCATAATTGACAACTGGATAAAATTATTTTATAATTTGAGACACGGTATGTAAATATATATCAAGGCAAAAGCGAACCCGTGTCTCTTCTCTTTAGAGGAAGAACCCGATCTGGAGGATGGCTCCGTCCTCTCGATCGTGTAGGATAGTGGATGAGCAGGTAAGATCGGAGGCAAAGTGATGGCCATCGATAAAGCAGAAGAGGCGTGGTATGACGGATAATGAGACTGGGAATAAGAAGAAGTAGAAGCCGAAGCCGAAGCGGGAGGGGTAGTGGCGGTGGGAGCAGTAGGCTGAGCGTCAGTGGGGACTTGGAAAGTTTTATCCATTGGAGGGCCCACAGACCAAATCGCCGGAAAATTAAGATATGCAGGAGAGGAAGTCGAGATACCTGAGTGATCAGGAGGGGAGTGTGAATGTATTGTCGGCGGCGCCATCGCTGACTGATGAACAAATCGAGAAGATCTGCTTTGATGGATGAGATTCATTTGGAGCAACAGGGTGGCAGCAGGAGCATGGGAGCGAGGAGAAGACTAAGCGAGAGGAGGAGAAGGGAGGGAGAGCATGAGGGGGGGGGAGTGGGGTAGGAGGGGGGATTGAAGCGGCGCTTTATAGGGAAGCATCGCAGGAGAAGGAGAGAGAGGAAGGCCGGACGGACGGCAGAGGGAGAGGGAGGAGGACAGGGAGTGGGGAAGGGTGACCGAAGGGGGATGGCGTCGAAGAGAGAAAACAAAAAATAAAAAACAGGCTCCCGCGATATTCCGCCAGCATCGCGGACTTGATTCAACCGTCAACTTGGCGTGTCGTTTCATCACACCAAAGTCAGCGTCTCGACAGCTCGCCGCGTTCATTCCTCTCTTCTCGCTTCTCTCTCTCCTCCTTATCGCTTATTGACGCCGTCTCTCTCTTGATAATCATCCGGTCTCGATGGCCCTCCTCCCTTCCCCCGAGGCTGTCTCATCTCGCCATCCCTTCTATGTCTGCCGCAGATCTCTCGCTTTTGCCAACACGTTTGCCTTATCAGACGTAATTCCGAATCACTTCCCTTTCCGTATCCATTAGTCTCTCGGTCCGATCTCTCTCTCCTCCGCTTTTCTCGTCTGCTTTCCCAGCCATTCACCATCCACGCATTCCTCTCCCGGTCATGCCTATCTATCCGTGCTACTCTACATACTCTCTCAATACCCTCGGCACGTCAATTCATTCTCGCCTGCTGATGATCTCAGGGAAGCATCTTTCGTACGCCATACCGCTGTCTTGTACCACCGTAACGGAGTCTAAACTCAAATTCCACTCACCGGCTCAGCGCTGTTGTCCTCACAACTCCATTATTTTCTCCCAACGCTCCATTTTCGCTTCATTTGCACGAATCAGGTAATCCAGTACGTATGCATCGTAGACTAGTCCCAAAAAATACACTGGCTGACTAGTTTGCCCCGGCAACTTGGCCACACTATATCTTTCATTCCTTCCCGATTTTTACGCCATTCAACCCAGGTTTTAACCAAACGCGAAAAGAGGGGGGCACATGTTCATGGAACGAGGTCAACGTACAACTCCCACTATGGATCAACCAAACTCACAAGACCTCTTACTTATCCTGTAAATCAGCAGACTCTCGGGGGCCAAGCACACCTATCACGTACTTTGGCGTCCCTGATCCAGGACAAGTTGGCCGAGATGTCACATGTCATAGAGTGCGTGCAAAGTCAATCAACTTCCCCATACCATATCTCTCCGAACCCTCCGATAAGTGCGTTTTACTATACCAATTCAAGTTCACGTTCATTAATCATATTGACTTCGCTTTTCATACAAACCTTGTGCGATCGATATCCCCCTCAACAGATATATGACATGATTGCATGCTACATATACACACCCGGACGATCAGCATCCCACATCCAGTCCTGAGAGCGAGCAGCCTGAGACGTACAACACGACACTAAGCTGTTTATCGTCCTCCCGCCATAAAGGCGTCATTATTAATCAGATAACTTATCCTACATTTCCCAACCGAACCGAACCCACTGTGTGGGATCATAAATGCGCGCATACTAGCATAGAAGATCTAACCGGTATCGCAAAGATCCGGCAACGCTGGAGATCTGGGCAATATCTGTGAGGTGCGGGACGACTTCAACATCGCAAGCAACAAAGCGCCAAAGAGTGTGTAAGTGTGAGAAATAAAAACATTCTTTTGTCCTTCACAACACCGTGGCAATCATCACAGACGAAATGCTCTGAGAAGGGGAGCATGTAAGTATACCCAAAAAAGAATAGTGCGGGGCCGTAATACTAAATTTCTAATGCCTCAAGGTCACTGTGACGTTTTGTGATTTGCAGTCACCTGATTAACAGCAACACCCTCTGGGAGTGAATTAAGCACTAAAATATGATATGCGTACTTGAAATGATTCCCGGATGTGGTGGACTCGTATTCATTTGTGGTTCCAAGTCCCAGTGGCCCAGGCATGGAGTAGTGGCCTGGGTCTCTCTTCATCATCGTATCGATACGCTCTAGTATTCGATCTCGAGTATGTCTGCATATGCGACAGGTGTGTTGCTTATCGGATTGAGCCTTGTGTTCATCCTACAATCGGAGGCTCCGGACCATTACCAACGTGGTAAATACGCCAAACCCAGACTCGCCAAACGCTGTCAGATGTTGTCTGCAGTATCTTGACAAAAAAGACTGCGAGTGCAAACTTATTGGTTGTGGATAACTGGAAAGTCGAATCCTCCGTAAAGAACTCTAACAAATAAGGTTAGCTAGGACCTTGGAAAGACCACATTCACTCAAAGTCTGAGCTGACGACAGCAGATAAAACGTGTCCGTAGCACTCGCGAGAGTGAATCGGCCAGTGGTGACCTTGCCTGACCCTTTCTTGCTATGTCAATGGTCCGTAACAAGTCAGTGCCAACCTCCTCGGCTCTCCCAGCACTTCCTTGAGCGGAGGGTTCACAGCTGGTAAGTAGAAGTACTGTGAATGCCAGGATAAATTGTACCAAGGGCAGGGTCTCAGATCGTCTCCTTTCTCTCCGTAGAAGCTGTCAAGTAAGATAGTCTGATTGGATGGGAAGGGCTGTTACGAACTCAATCATTCCATCTCCCACTCGTATCGCTTAATCAAGAACATGGAGACACATAGAAGCCATGTGCTCGCTGTACAGGATAAACAGATTGGTCTGTTTTTACGCACTTGCAACACGTGCGGCTAACAGATTGGCATGAAGCAGATCCCACTGCAATTCTAACACCCTGCACGTGTACGTGAGTCGTGTATGTGTATTAGTCAAGCTTGTTTACTGACCTGAAGGCTCGTTAGAAGGTTGCGCCGCGGTAACGGCATCGGCCACCGAGTCCTCAAGGCAAAGTTGCAATTAAAACATGTATAAAACATAGAGTAACGTAGAAATTTTACCATAACGTTTCCCCGAGCAACCTACTACGCTGTCCAAAGTTTCCTCTGGAAGACACAAGGCAGATTTTGACTCGGACCCGCCGCATACACATAAACTGAATTTTTGAAGCGAAAAAAGTCCACAACCGAGGTCGTGGCATACTTCAACGCCTTTGACCCCCCAGTGGCACTGAGTTGAATTTATTGCACGGGTCCACATGTTCTGCCTGTTCAGGGTAAAAAGACGATCATTATAACCGTAAATTTATCCCAAAAGAAAGACTTTCACCCGTTCGATGCCACCATGTGTGTGGCAGTGTTTCCATCGTTGGACCAAGATAACGATACGTGGCCGGAATTGTCCTTCCTATAATCCACGACCCCCCCAAGACTTCAAGTTTTCTCTCTTTCGTAAAAATCGCTTGAATTCCGAAGAGACGATTCAGCTGAAGTATTGGTATATATTGGTTTCAGACCCGAAATCGTGACCAAACGAAGTCTCGGGACCAAAAATAAACCAAGTCCTTTATCCGTAATACCAAATGCAAGATTTCCTAGACAGCATTGCTCTCGTTTCAGTGACCGCTGTACAGTACAAGCAGCGGTATCCCGGCTTCTTGGAGCGTTGTGGGCGTTGCTTGTCGTACGAGCACATGAACAAGAGCAGAATTGTTACTACAGTGACGTAACAAACACGCCCAATGAAATCCAGAGGAAGGTTGATTATATGCGTAGTACAAAAAGGATTGTGTGCACCTATAATCTCTTTTGAGGGTTATGGATGCTATTAGCCATTGATGGTTGGGGAGGAGTGTGCAAATCAATCGAGGCAACGGCTACAATCCACCAGAGTCTTTCAGTGCATAGTAAAGAAACAATACTGTAAATTGAGCTCCTGGCCTCTGACGTTATCGAAACAAGCGTTCTCAAGTTGGAATTGGCAGTTGTTGTCCATTGATACCGTATTGTGTGACATTTATGTACTGTAGTAATACACTATACCTGCCTTTTTTCAACTGTAAAAAAAAATACGTCCCCAGCCATTTATTTTAATTACGTTCGAGACATCAACCATAACAATGCACAGCGGAAATGTATCAGAGGAAGAAGAATATGGTGCTGGTGTACACAAGATTGACAGATAGATGATCAGGATATCTGAGGTTCATAGTCAAAAAATGGAGCAGAAAAGAAATAGGATATGCGGAGGCAGGGACGTCCGTGAGGTTGAACTAAGGACGTACGAGCATAAGAAAGAATGGCATCAAGTCGTTCAGGTAAAGTCAAGTTCCCAGCTGTTTGCGTTGAAGATATTCGTACAACATATTTCGAATTTTTCACTGTTCATAGCCACCACTCGAGGAAAGCGCGGACAACCATATTCTCGTTTTGAAAACCCTATCAGTTAAATGAGCAGACGATTCATGGGTGTGTGCTTTGCCTTACCGGAATAATTCTCGCACTAGCTCCCGGAAATCTATTCGCTTTTCTGCGATGAAATAAAAAGTCAATTTACGCCGATCCCTGTCGTGCAGATGAGTAAAAGTATATAATAGACAGCCCAGGCGAAAATACCATTGGAATTCTGCATCAATGACTTCCATGGGTAACTTCTTTTGCCTTGCCTTAGTTCGACAAAGGTCCAGTGCACGTTCCTCGTCCGCAATTTTAGCAGGGAGCAACCTGGGACAAAAATAATCAATAATCTATCTCTGATGAGACACGGAATACGCACTGTATATCCTGGCTCTGGGCTTTACCAAATATTCTTTTCGGGTTTATGTCCTTTTTACCACTGCCTCCTGAAGCACCAGGACTCATCGGCACTCCCAGCTCCTCACCATAACCAAGTTTCGCGGCCTGCTGCTTTTGGAATGCCTCTACTTCAGCCAAAGTAATGGTATCGTTGATGACCTTCCCTAAATCCTTGCCTCTATCCGCCTCTACAATCACAAGGTCGCCGACACGTATTTCATGACCTATATCTGTGCTGTAAAACAAATCCGTCCGGCCGGCTTTGAATTCAATAATGTAGAGATGCCAATGAGATGGTACAGCATGAAGGGGTACACCTTTGCCCAGATCCGTGGCAGTTGCTCCGCCATCAGAGGGACCGCGCTGGACCTGTCCAGGAGTTGGAAGGTAAGTTTGACCACGTGCCCCGTTTGGTGACATCGGAGAGGGCGAAGATATTCCCGCGGAGCCGGAGAACGTACGGGTTAACGAAGGTGGAAGTACGCTGTCATTCCGGTGCTGTTGTTGTATACTAGACGTATACCGCGTCTGTGACCCAGACGTGAAACCTTCACCAAAGTAAGACAATGATGGTTCCTTGCCGCATTCGAAATGAGACGTACCATGGGGACTGCCGCCACCTGACAAAATGTTCTTCTCACTAGGAGATCCGATAGCCCCGCGGGAGGCAAATGAATTCCCGGGTATGTTCAAATTGAGCGGTTGATATGGCGACATTGGGTCGGATGCAGGAGGACTTCGTGACAAGGGAGCATAGACCGGTAGAGAAGAAGGCTGACTTCGCGGGTTAGATGCGCCGTTGACATTGTCGTTTCCCCCAAGGGACAATGATCCTAAATCACTCGCAAGATCATCGTCAGTAAGCAGAAGACCCGATCCTCCATACGGTTGATAAAAGCTTGAGCGGCTATTATCCTCGCCCCCGTCAGCGCCAGGAGCATTGAAACCGACGATAGTAGGTCTTCGGGGTTGGACGACGCTGACACTATGCCTTCGACTGGTAGACCCGCTACCGCCGCCTCCGTTCTCATCTCTCGGGGGATGCATTCCGGCCCATAACTCGCGGAATGCGGAGCCATCGTCTAATAGAATTTGGCCAACGTCCCTAACGAAAGGGCTCACATTCGAAATGTCTGGTACCTGACGTTGAGAATACCCATTACCAGCAGTCGCACTACTGGACGGTGAAGAAGTGTAAATATTCTGGGGTGATCTACCCACTCCAAATGAACCATACCGGCTGTTCCCAGGCGGTTGAATGTCCCCATAACGATTCCCAGGGATATTCAGAGGGTTGGAAAAAGAATCGATTTGCCAATTTGGACCCAATCCAGATGCAGGACGCCCACTATATCCGCTCCCCACAGGACCCGGTCGTGTAGTCGCAATGGATTGCGACCTACTCCGCGTGACGTCAGGCCCATAATTGCGTCCTCGCGACGACAGATAACGATCATCGTAGGAATCCTGGATATCTGAGAGTGCTTCTGATTCGTCATCCTCAAAGGTGGAGGGGAAAGTACGTGTCTCGCGCATGGCAGATGCAAAGTAGGCCTGACGGTTACTGGGCGAGGACGAAAAGGAAGCGCTTCGAATGGGGACACTCTGAGGTAAACCTGGAAGAGAGCTCGCACCAAGTGTGGATGAGAAGCGCTGAGACGACTGGGCGTTTAACCAGGAGGATGCGCCACCAGAAGGATTGCCTTGGAGAGCATGGTGAGCAGAAAGGAAGTCGTTATTTGTCCCGCGCGGCGGTTGACTTGCAGCTCGTTCTCTCGATCCCGGGGTATCCGATGCAGTGTGGGTTGACAGAAATCGATTTTGGCGGTCCGAATCATCTGGGATATGCTGCTGGTGATTGTTGGGCTGCTGCATCATGGAAGGCGAAGGAGCTCCCAGATGAGCAAGTTGTTCGTATGTACGGGTAGCCACAGTTCTGTGCGAGTCGGTCAAATGGGCGGCTGCCCTGGACAGTGTGGGACCACAATCGGCAGAACCTTGGAAACTGAATGAGCACAGAGGATAGGCAGGGCAGAGACTTCTAGAGAACTTACAGAGATCGTCGTCTTTACGGATGAAATTGTCGTAAGAGCGTGAATAAGGAGGCCCGAGAGAAAAAGTGATCTATAACTGGAGAGAGAGAGAGAGGAGAGTGTGGGTGCGAGGAATAAGTATTAATCTAGGAGCAGTAGTACAAGGTTACAGCAAATGCAAGCAAGAGTCTATGGAGCCTTAAACAGTGGCCATCCCAAAAAACAAGCACTCCCTGGCGTTCTTGCCAGTCACATGGCTCCGGCTTTACCCCACACCTTTGAATACTCGAGTCATCATGCTCAACGTCAAGGCACACCAATGGCACACGATCTACCATGCACACCGTCCAACATCTCGACAATATTCTACTCCTCTAATCACACCTCGAACACAACATCCGCCGCTTTGAACGCCGTGTTCCCTGGCCACACCTTAATCGGAACTTCGCATTCTATACTCTCTACCTTGACAGCCGTCCATCCCTCGTCGCCTTCTGCTATAGGATCGCCTCCATCATAATCTCCAGCCTCAGTTCCATCCTGATAGTTATCTGGAGATGCCCCCAAAAATGGCGATGCAAGGTACGAGGCCCAAGACCTCAAGCCCATTGGTGTTCCAGACAGACTCGTCCCATCTTCCAGGTGTGTCGGGTACTGCATTGGTGCTATTACTGGCGTACCTCGCCATGATGAACCCCATTCGCCTCTCGGCCCATCCCGAACGAATGACTTTAGCCGAACGCCATCCGAGCCTTGCCGGGTGGACTCCGATGCGACGGCTACCAACAAACATAGCCTGACTTTCCATTCAAGCCCTCCAGCAACACCAGCCGGCAGTCGTTGTTCAAGATACCCTGGCTCACCATTTACTTCGATCTGGAATGCCGGACTTGCATCAGGTGGTATGTCTAGTGAGCAAGTCATTCGCAGCGTAGAGGAGGCGAGTGAGCAATGGAATTCTGCATGTGACCGGCGGAGCAACCGAGAGTTCGATTGCCTAGCAATGGTAGATGGCAAGGACTCATGCGTCTCGAGTATAGCTGACAACTGGATACTGCATGTCAATTGATAGAACACTGGTTCCAGAGTTGGAACCTACTTTCAAAACCCTTGATCGTCCCTTGCGTTCATTCATGTCTACCACACACAAAACGGTCTCACCGAGTCGATAAGCAGACTTGGTAAACGTCAAAACAGCAACTGGAACCCCGTCCTTATTGACGTCATAGGACACTATCCGGATTCGAAGTTAGACGACGACTTTATAGAGTAGAAGATAACGTACTCTTCTTCGAATTCCGACTCAAAATTTCTACAGCTTCCCTGCACCCCGTCAACCCTCCTGCTTCCCGCTCCTGTCCGGAATCAATATCGAGATTTCGAGAAGGATCCGAGTCAGGAATTGAAGCAAGTAAATGTTTCGCGTACTCGCGAATGGCATCCACAGAACCCGGTTTTGTAGCTTAAGATATAGTCAAAACATCTGCCCTTGATGGGGAACGGCCGTACTCACACACCGGCGAAGCTATCGAAAACTTGTTCTTGGGCATTTGCAATTCTTCAATCACACTCGGTTTTGCAATATGGGTGGGAGCTTGAGCATATGCAACAGGCCACAGTAAATCATACGGAGAAGGAGACTTCTCGACTGTCAGATTCATCAGCTCCCTGACAAGAGAAAGCAGGAGATTCCTCACCGGTAACATTATTATATATTCGTACAGGAACTTTCATGACGCGACTCCTGCTGTTGGAATTCTTACTTAATGATGACGAAGAACCAATTCCACACACTCCAACAAGTAGCTCATAAGAAAATCTGAAAATCCGTCCTCTGAATGTTGGAGGCAAATTTGAAGGTAAAGGTAAAATATATGTATCTAAAAAAAGTCTATTAATAGCCGCCATGAAGTTGATAAATTGACTTACAGCTCCGGGATTCTCCTGGACCTAGAGACAAGTCTACAGCCAACATTGTTGGCTGTACTTCGTATGTAGGCAGAGGCGCCTCCGGATCAACTATTCCTTCGGGTGCACTAGGTGAGAAGCTCAACCCTAAACCTCCATTCCTGAAAGATCCGGATGAAGATATGCTGAGCGTAGGCGCTGACCTTGAAGCCTGCATCGATGACACGGGCCGATGTGATGGGACCCATTGTTGTGGAGGCGGTGAGGACGGGTTTGTTCCAGATGACAACAGCGACGAAGGCGACGAAAAAAGCGAGATCAGGCCAGATGAGAATGAAGACGAGCGGTTATGCCTCGATAGTGAGCGTGTTTTACGCTGGTTTGGATCGAGCGACGCAGTTATATCCATACTACCGCCTCCGATGATGGAGCGTTTCAACAGGCTTGACCTGAGCGAGTTCAGTGCCCGTTCTTGATTCTGATCCGTTGTTCCAGCGACGGGCGTGATGGACGTGCTCCCGACGAACTGGACATATGAATATAGTATTATCTGGGTGTCGTTTTGAGGGAAATACCCGTATACTCCAGTAGCCGTGTGTGGTGGTTGGGTCGAATTAGTCTGACTAGACGGCGGAGGTCCATGACCTAGATGATGATTACCTGAACGAGATGCAGGTCGACGTAATGAAGTAGGCCCTGACGCATTCGTCTGAGATAGTTTAGGACTAGTGACCGTGTCGGTATGCAGAGATGTGCCAAGCGTTACAGCGGGCGAGGAAGGTTGTGGGCTTTCGGAAATGGGATCTAAGGACAGCGAATAACTGGAAGTTGAGGCCGATGACGTTATAGTAGAGGGTGTGACAGGGGGTGTGATGTCTTGGGAAGGAAAATGTGCGTCCAATACAGACATTTTTCGGGCGTGTGGATGCTTTGGCGAGAGTGGCAATGAAGCACTTCTTGCCAATGGAGATGGCACGCGAGGGGGTGTAGATCCTGCATTTATAAGAACAAGCAAGAGTGCAAAGTTTCTGAACTTACCAGAACCGTTCGCAGACAGAGCCCTCTGCACATGTAGAGGCGCTTTGGTAAGTGAACCCTCCGAAGGCGAGGATATCATGCCATCGGTATTTTGAGCAGAGATATCAAGCGACAGTGACCGATTCGGCCCCCGCCCCAACTTCAAATCACTCGTCTGAATTGATATCCCAGTTTTTCCTCTACCGACAAGTCCCTTGCGTCGAAGAGCATCGCCGTCACTCAAGCTTCGCGTGGGCACAGGGGGTGAAGCTGTGCGAGGGGTTCGGGGTGACGTCGGAGGACGTGCAATGGGGACGGCACTGACAGAATGAGCACTTCGTTTGTGGCTGTATGGCTGGTTCCTTTGAGGACCAGGCTGAGCAGAGCGGGTGTTGGTGAATGTGATCACTACAGTCATCGATTCTCCCGCAAAACATGATGACTGAGACGGAGATACAACCACTCGAATAGGAGATTCTGCGTCCTCGGTGGTGGACATGGAGAATTTGGTTGACCCAAGAGGGGTTATGGAGAACTTGTAGTTATGATTCTGACTATACGTGGCAATAACCCTGCGAGATCGCGAACAAGCCAGCGAAAGTAAAGCCCAAGATCAGATATTTCGTTGTAGGAGACCTGACGGGAAGCAGAAGTGAAAGTGATGAGTGGTTTCCATCAATCCAGCAAGAAAGAGTGACGATCGAGAGTCAACTTGGTTCTGCGTGTCGTTGGTCGCTTTGCGTTTGTTCGGTGATAGTGCGAACTGTTGCTTCAGAAAATCTACTCCCTGGGGATTGCACAACTTCTAATGGAAACAGTACTCTCTGACGAAGCCGAAACGCATTTGTACATCTTGACGGAGATCGCAGACATCTTACAACTCGACCATCTCAATTTCTCCAACTTTGCGTCGTCGGTAACGCGATTGTCAGACGCTGGTTTCGAGCTGAAACGATCACTTTATCGATTACAATACGCCCAACAGGAACTCGAGAACGCTTTCGCGTCGGCCAAATACCAGGAACAGCTGATATCAACGTGAGTAATCTGCATAATGTGACTTGTATCAACGAACGCGACTTTTACAACCGGACCGTGTGGGATTGATTCTAGATGGTTGGATGAACTCGGGCAGGGAGAAAATCTACTGGATCTTGAATTGCGCAAGGCTCTTTTATTGAACAGAAAGGCAAAGGAATACGAAACCGATCTCAAAGCTGCTCTTGCTGATCAAGAACCAACTCCTCTTACGGTCACAGATATCTTGGAACAGCGCGAGAGACTTCGATTGAAGCATATAGAGGTTAAAATCAAACGGGCTAAGATCAAGGCTTTCCAAGGACTACCGCCAGTCTGTCTCCCTTTGCATTTTTCAAAACCCTGACGTGAATTTCGTGGTTCAGAATATTGACGTAGCTAGGGTGGAACTGCAAGCTGCCAAGAGAGAACAGACGGGTTTGATTCAACTACGAGAAAGATTGTTGGGCAAAATCGCGGAGGGAATAATATGAAGAAAGACATGATGGTTTAGATACAGCATATGATGGTGCATTACGACTTCAAAGCTTGGACAGGATGACTTGTGATTGCCAATTGACTTGCTCCACCTGTATTGTATGTTATTTATGATTAACACATGGAATATGATGAAACAGACCATCTCGGGGACAAGTTCGCTGACATTCTTGGCACCAAGCAACCGCATTCCGGTTGCAATTTCTCGTTGAAGAATTCCTACTGCCTTTACCACTCCGGCTTCTCCGTATGCCTGTGAGACATTTATCAAGACTTGCAAGGGGTTGAAACGTCTGCGATCTTACACTTTGGGCATACATAAATGGGCGACCAAGCCCGACCGCTTTTGCCCCGAAACAAAGGGCTTTCAGAACATCTACATAGTCGACTGAGTTATGATCCTGTTGCCAACGTCGCAGACATTTCACGAACCTGTGCCTCTTCGTACGCCTCCATCCATGTACACTGGATACATTTAGCAATGAAGCATGCGCAAAGAAAGTGTTCATACCTTCTAATTTGTCGAATACGTCAGGTCTCTCTTTGCGCAGCCGATATAGAACCTCTATAGAAGGTAGGGAATATTCCAACTGACGACCTGCACATATTTAAATCAATTGTGAGCCTGGAGAAACCTTTTAGAAAACTTGCCGCCATGGTTGGATATCATAATTCCGTCTACGCCGGCTTCTGCGGCCAAGACTGCATCCTACAATATGCCAAGGTTTTACCGAGAATCCATACGAAGTTGGGCAAAACTTACGGCTACACACTGGATTCCTATAGTGAAGAGAGGACATGATGAATAAAAGGGAGAAGTATATCTTGCATAGGTCCAGACCTTTGAGGACAATGGGAAGTTTGGTAGTTTTCCTCAACCATGGTATGGTCTTGAGGAAAATGGATTAAGTAACGAAATATTCGTTTGCCGAGAAGCTCACCGTTTCCCACGTCATATCAACATCATCATTCGCCACCAATGCGCCAGCTGTTCCAAGGCCAGGGTTTATATCATCTGAAGCTGGATCTTCGGCAGAATCAGGATTCTGCCCTTCGCGTTCTTGCTTCTCTAAATCAAAGGGAGCTCTGATATCTCGTTCTCTGTTTCCGGCTACAACAGCATCCACCGTTAGGAAAATCGCATTATAGCCCAGAGCTTCGATCTCTCTGACTTTCTTGACGGCAACAGCTGTATCGCGTTTCTTGTAAAGCTGGAAAAAGAGAGGTTGATCGGGCGAAACCCGGGCAGCAGCGATCTCAGCGGGTGAAAGGGATGAGTTTGAAGAGACCATCTGAATTATCGACGTTCGACCTGCGCCTCGTGTAATGTTCGCCTCGCCTTAGCAGAATTAAGTTTTACAGGTAACCACAGCTAGACACGATTGACTGTACCGAGAGGATGGCCAAGTTTTGCTAATGCAGCCCCCGATACGAATACTGGAATGGAAGACTTATATCCAAGAACAGTAGTTGAGGGATCACATTTGGAAACTGCTCGAAGAACACGAGGGTGAAAGAATATCCGGGAGAACCCACGAATGTTTTCAGTATGGCCTAAATATAGGATGTGAATAGTCGAGTCTAGAAAATGGAGGTTACACGTACTGATCTTATCGTCCGCCGCTGAGGAGTAGTACGCGTTTGTCTTGTAAGATATGGTATTTCTTGCAACATCCTGAAACCACGTCAATGAAAGAATCTAGCACATCTAGATTTGATACGTACTTCCAAGTCCTGCAAGTTCAGTATCTCACTCAAAGGTGGTTTACTCTTCTGAGCTACCTCCATTCGAAGTTCATCCTTAGTCTTCTTTTGAGTAGACTGCGCGGCGATGGTTTGCTCCACAGCTTGTGTACTCAAACGTCCCAAATGTTTCTCGGGAGGTAAATTCTGTTCGAGGGTATCTGGAGGGTGGATTGGTTCATAAACCGCAGTTGCATCCCGACCTGCATACTTCAGGATTATTGCCATTCCACCAGGGTGATTCTAGAAAACGTGAGTAGCTTATCAACGCAATAGCATAAACTCCCACTGGCAAAAATTCTGTAACATCGTAGACACTGTTCTTGATGATCACCCAGCATGAACTAGCAAGGATGTCAGTTAATGAGCTCAAATCCCGGGATGTGACTGGCCTCTGAGAGTTATGCTTTGACACCTCTTCCAAGGACCACGTTTGGGACATGTTATCGCCTTACGAAGAGAAGGGAACAGCATATTACCACACCCTGGAACGAATTCTTCAAACGGGCACGGACGGGCCGCTGGATCGGGTCACGTGAGCACAACACTCGCGTGACAATTCCCACGCGCTAACCGTGCTTCTTCAATTGTTGTTCCAAGCTTAGCATCAACCACGATGGCTCCTGTGCCAACCCGCGAATCGCTTGAATCCCTCAAGAGGGCTGATCTACAAAAACTATGCAAGGTACTTTCAACTATTTTTCTCGATATCGAACATCTCTGTTGAACATGTTTTCAATAGGATTATGGTGTCAAGGCAAACCTCAAGACCGAAGCTCTAATAGACTTGGTGTTAGACGCAACTAAGCAAGTTGTTGTACTTGGTGGATCGAATTTGGCTAACAACTTAACAAATAGGCGATCCGAGAACCCACCTCCGTCACATCCCCAACGCTCCTCTTCAACTCGAATTGTTTCCACTCGTTCCAGTGGTCACTCAAGACTTCGTTCCGGTGGCTCATTGATTGTTCATGACACCGATGAGGAAGATGAGGAGAATGCCGTCGAGGAAAAGCCTCCCGAGCCAAAACCGGATCCCCCTCCTTCAAAACGAACCACTCGCAAGGCGAAGGAAACACAGTTTAGATTAGGTGTGGGAAGGCCAAAAGTTGTAGGAGGCACTGGGCCACGAGCAGTAACCAAATCTATCGGTGTTCTCAAAGGAAAACATATCAGCAAAAGTACCAAGGTCACGGAAGAGACAATCACAGAAGAGCAAGGTAAGCGCAATAATCTTGTCCGTTGCGATTGCTTAACACGTTGGGCTTCTAGAACCAGAACTTACCAATGATGGCAATCAAACACGTGGGTCTATTCTATTGTTGTCAGACGATCATCTCATCTTCAGCGCTGAAGCCACAGATCCGGATCCCTCTGGTGTTGAACACGATCACGCACCCACGCCTCCAGTTGAGACACAGCTGGATAGCTCAGAAACGCAACAGACACACGAGGAGCCAGTTCCTTTGTCCGTTCCCTCACTCGACAAAATCAACAATTACATAAATGAACTTGTAAGATTCCCAATATCGCTTTCATATAGTCTTTACTGATTAGTTTCTTAGGTACGACCATTGCAGGAACAAATCCAATCATTCAGATTGGAATTCGAACGGCTGAATCATCAAATCGCAGAGTTACTGGAAGCAAAGGTTCATCTTACGAATGAAGTTGAGATGTGGCGTGGTCAAGCAGGTAGAGTAGAAGATCAAGTGGTGAAATTGAGGGAAAGATTTGAAATGGCTCCTAGCGCTAACCAAATATCCCCAGAGGGAAGTAACAACTTGTGAGTAGCTTATCAGTTGCCCGTGTTAAATCTGTTCACATCCTTTTTGTCCAGTTCGCGTGAACAATCCTCATCCACCCCAAACGATGAAAACAAGCCTGAGGGGTCTCACCCTTATACGCAGGTGGGGTCCCAGGAATTAAGATATCCTCACTCGGAACCTACAACGCTAGGCAAGCGCCACAGGGAGGTGTCGTCCAGCGACCTCACTGACGTCATCGAAGCTGGTACTCAGGAAGGATTTTCTGAAAAGGAATTGGCCCAGAAAGTAATACGTCCTCAGAAGAAACGACCAAAGATATCAAAAGACGAGAAAGTATCTGCGACAAATGTAGCTGGACCCTCGCGCCTGGAATCTTCGGAGGAGTCGAGTGGTCCTGCCTTCACCGTTTTCAGTGGACCCGAGGAACGATCCGATTATGTGGATCCACCACCACCTACGACACACCTTTCAGACCTGTTTGGGCACCAATCACCTGTGACCCCCAGCAATGATATTCGAACTGATTCTGCCCAAGCTGCAGAGAATCACAATCCATTTGGACTGTCGTTTTCCAGGTACCAAGCCATCACTTCCACTCCAGTATATGCCACAAACGGCTTGGCATCTTATTTGGAACGTCCTGAATCACCGACGTCACATGTTATTGAGCGAACTGGTCGACAAGATCGCGCATCACCATTTTTCGTACACAGACATGATGCTGAGCAACCAGAGCGGCACGAGCGTTCGTCATCTCCTCAAAACAATTCGCATGCACCCATGCACGACCAGAGCACAGACCCACTCTCGGATTTGCTGAAGACACCTCCTTTAGAGGCCGTTCGTGAAGGAATAGGCGCCGATACACAGCAAACCGCTATAAATAGAGGACCTGGCATAGGACTACCTGATATCAGAATGGACGACACGCCTGCGCCACCTATAAAGAGGACGATGTACGGGACTGAGTTGGAGGCAGATACGAGGTTTGGAGACTTTGGAGTGGAGGGTATAGCAACCGGGTATTGGCAGGGTGTGCAGCGACGGTATTAGAGGCAAATGTGAATTTGAATACGCTTTGATAATCGGACAGGATGCATCATGTCGGATCTCCTTACGATTGATCTACACCCGCACAGTATATACATATGTGTTAATGTTTCATGTTTTGTTTCGATGTATGTAGGTGGCCTTGTATTGTTGGATTTAGAGAGGAGATGACGGATATCCAGAGTACAAATTGTGGCCAGAGTGCGAGCTGGTCGACAGGACATGGCACTGCGCGCTCAGAGTGATGCTTACATAAGGTGCGATAGGTATGAGCGCCTGACGATGAAACTTGACTGTAAAATGATCTGCTTGCCAGACAAAAGATCAACGGACGCTCGGTACGTCTGTCACATCAATCCACTTGAATTTAAGATGCATGATGGACGCAGATTAATGGGATTTGGGAACAGATGAGCTGTTGGTTGCGAAGCATGAAATCTGCAGGAGATGATAGCCGCTACTATAGCCCGTCGAGAGTGCCAACGATGCACAAGCGATCTGGCAGGTTGTTACCTGTTGTTGCTCGCCGGTATCACTTTGCTTTCCAGAGTTGTTTCGATCAATCGAAGCTGTGCTGCATATTGGCTCTACTTAACCCACCGTCTCTGATGTCTGCTCCTGATATCATCGCCCTCGGCGCTGGCTATTTCCTTTCCTCTCTCTTTCCTTCGCTCTCTCTCCCTATTCTTTCGTCTCTTTTCTCTCTCTTCAAAGCGTTCACAACGGCCCATGTCTTCTCGCAAGGTCAAGCCTCTCCCGAAGTTCGAAATCGGTCTGTCTGCTTTTCCTTGTTTCTGCTGAATGCGTCTCTGGACTAAACTCCCGCCGCTCTACGACTAGGTGACGATTATAAGCTTTTGCACCGTCTTGGCGAGGGTGCATACGGCACTGTGGCGTCTGCGCGGCATCTACCCACTGGTCGGGAGGTAGCTATCAAGAAGATCTTGCCTTTCGAGCACACGCTCTTCTGTCTGCGGACTCTGAGGGAGCTCAAGCTTCTCAAATTCTTCTCCGAGGCTTGCCTGAACGAGAATGTGCGCTGCAGCCTTGTTGATTCAACACAGCTTTTTGATCTTAGACCTGAGTAGATAATATGTATATTGGACATCATCAAACCTCCCTCACTTGAAGACTTTACCGAGATCTATTGTAGGTGGCTGTTTGCCGTATGGTTGTTTCGTGCCTAGCTCACGGGACACTTGTAGTCATCCAAGAACTCATGCAAACGGATCTTCACCGGGTTATTCGAACACAGCAGCTAACCGATGATCATTGCCAGGTAGGGTTCCTTATTACAGATCTTCATTTCGCCATCCTCACTGTGGTCCGAATATAGTACTTCATATACCAAGTATTGCGAGCCCTCAAATGCATCCATAGCGCAGATATCGTCCACCGGGATTTGAAACCCGCAAATCTGCTGCTCAACGCCAATTGCGACCTTAAAGTTTGTGACTTTGGACTTGCGCGCAGCGTGAAGACATCTATTCCCATGGGAAAGGAAATAGGTCTGATGACCGAATATGTTGCGACGCGATGGTATCGCGCTCCTGAAATCATGCTGTCGTTCAAGATGTACACCAAGGTACGTTCCGACGTCATAAAGCATATTCGTGTTTCAAATAAAGATTTTGGTCTGTAATAGGCTATTGATATTTGGGCGGTCGGTTGTATTCTTGCCGAACTACTCAATGGGAAACCCCTTTTCCCTGGACGCGATTATGGTCATCAGCTAGATCTGATCCTGGATGTTATTGGCACGCCAACTCTGGATGAATTTTATGGTATCACGTCTCGGAGGTCACGAGACTACCTGCGTGCTTTACCCATTCGTAAACGTCGGCCTTTTACCGCTTTATTCCCTTCGGCTTCCCAGGATGCTACTGATTTCCTTGCTCGAACTCTGGTGGGTACCGGTTTCCTGTGCGGTCTGCGAAAGCATGGTTGCTGAAGTGTTTGTTTTTTGCAGACTTTCGATCCGAAGAAACGTATGACAGTGGATCAAGCTCTGAAACATCCATACTTGTCTGCTTATGTGAGTCTGAGTCAAAGATGGCTCACAATTGCCGTGCTGATGCATATGTTTTTTTAGCATGACCCTGAAGATGAACCGATCGTTGCATCCCTAGACCCAAGCTACTTTGAATTTGATAGTAAGTTCACTTGTCTTGACAATCCGTCTTGAAGTCTGTGCTCATGCGGATGATCCAGTGCATAAAGAGGAACTTTCAAAAGAACAAATAAAGGGTGAGATAGTTCATTCGGCATAATGATGTTTTGTATATTGAAGGTTTTTTGTACAGAACTTCTCTACGAAGAAGTGATGTCGTTCACGCCGCTGATATCTACGATTTAAATTATGATCGCAATGCTCGAATATTTATTTGCTCTGTTGTATCATTATTTTCTGTACCACATTTAACGCATGACCAAGGTCTGTTTTACCTGACTGGTAAGTAGACTCAGACTTTGAATCTAGTTTATGTTTTCGTTCGTACGCACGGGACCTATATATAGCTTGTTGACTCACGGACATTTTTATATATGTCAGTATGCTGGAGTTTATGTATGCTTCACAATTTACATCATGTTGCAACCAGGTCTGGGACCATATCTAAATATAATTTGAGTGCATCATGATTGGAGGAAACGCAAATCAAGTTGAACATTCACATTTACTGATAGGCCAACAGCTCCTCAGTTAATGGGCGTCGGCGCTCTGATTTTCAGGTTCCATGCCAGTTGAGATTCACGGTATGTAGACTCCGCGGAGAGAGAACTTGTCACAATAAGTAAGACAATAGGCTGACTTGCTCTACCCTGTGGCCATCCTTGGTGGTCGAGCCATTTGGTTACCATCGAGAAGCAGTCTGAGTGTGATATGCAACAGAAGTGTTGAACAGTAGGCGGTACTACTTGATACGTAGATCTGTAATTGTAAATCATGTCAGTGAGTGTTACTGAGAAGAACTCCATTAAGCCTGAGGCTGCCAATACCGGACAGCTCACAGCACTCCCCTATCAACGACACAGTATGAGGACCAAATACTGTAGACCGACACTGTGACCTTCAAGGGCCAGGAACACGATATGTGAGACAGCCGACGATTCCTGTTGTCTACTAGAAACCTTTGTCGGCTGAGCCGGTCTGTTTTTTATTCCGATCCGAAGGACAAAAGATTGTTGTCCGAGTTCATTCTCACACACACACATACCCTACTGAGTTGTTGCTATTGGAAACCCGAACGTCTCCTTGTTCTCCATACTTCCGCCTTGGCAACAATGATCAGTTGACAACAAACGCACATATTATGTGCCTCACGCCGGTCATGGCATTCTTCTCAGCAAAGGCAAGCCTTTGTTGTGAGGTGACGGGATCGCTCTTTCAATTGTTTCTGGGAAAAGATACGGCATCGATATCTTTTGGTTACAAAAACGACGTCTGGACTTGTTTTGTCTCACTTTTTTCCTCCGCCGCTCTTTTGCTCCCTGCTATTAAACCTGTGGTTTTTTTCTTTCTGTTTTTTGTCTCTTTTGTTTCGCCCTCTGCCAACTTGCTACTAGCACCTCGACTGGCTCGAATCTCATTTCTAGGCGATTGAAATCGAACACCCTTTGTCTGCACCATCCCTGTTTTTGAACTTTTCTTTTACTCGATAGACATGATGTCTCTCTCGCGGTTTACAATCGGATTCGCGCTGGTGTGTTCTGCTCTTGCGCAGAAGGTGATAAACGTCGCTGTTGGAGGTTCGAATGGGGAACTTGTATTCAACCCTGAAGCTATAGTGCGCCGCTCTATTATTTGTCTGTTTTCTATGGCCGTTGACCTGTTCGATTTTGATCCACAGTCTGCCCAACCTGGTGATCAAGTAGTCTACTCTTTCAACCCGAAAAACCATACGGTCACCCAATCTAGCTTTGCGAGCCCCTGCGGGCCCAAAGCCGGAGGGATCGATTCTGGATTGTGAGGCTCCCTCTCCTGTATATGTGCTTCTATGTGGTCATCTATTGATAAATCACAACAGCATGCCTGTCATGTCTAACCAAACGACTAGTCCGCCGACTTTTACTGTTACTGTTAACGACGTGAGTTCTATACCTGATTTCTCACTTCAATTTGAAGCTAGAAATCTTTTATTTTCGTTCCAGACAAATCCGATCTGGATTTATTGCAAACAAGCTGCGAATACGCCAAATAGTCATTGTGGACAGTTAGTCGCATCATCCTGGTAAACAATTATTCAACTAATGTGGTATACAAATTGCTAGTGGAATGGTGCACGCCATTAACTGCGGGGCTGACGGCAGTCCAAACTCTTTCACTAATTTCAAGGCGTCTGCTCTTGCTATTGGAGCCAGCCTTATCAGCAGTGCAGCTGTTCCTAGTGCTTCTACTCCCCCAGCTTCCGGTACAACAACATGGACAGCTGACTATGGGACTGCTACGATTCCTCCTCCGGAACCCCCTATGGTCGTAACAGACACTGTCACCGTTCAAAACTCTGTTTGGACGACAACGTACTCTTCTTACCCGAATTCTCCAGGTCCCACTCCCGTTTCTCTGGTTGGGGACGTCCATGTCGTTGTAGTGGGTGGAAGTGCGGGCAATCTGACGTTCACTCCCAGTCGTATTTCTGCTCAGCCCAGGGATACAGTCGTTTTCCAATTGTATGTATTCTATCCCGGTGCACTTTTTTTTGGCGTATTCATTAATGACTTGTTGGACAGTGAACAAAAGAACCATACTGTCACCCAGTCTAGTTTCGCTGCTCCCTGCAAAAAGATGGTTAATGCAACATCTGGTTTCGTTGGCTTCGATTCTGGGTTGTAAGTTACAAGTTTAGTTCTTGAGAGTAGCATTTTTGGTATTGACAAGCGACTACGTTTAGCATGCCCGTCGCAGCTAACGTGACTACGTTCCCAACTTGGAATCTGACCGTTAACGATACTTCTCCTATCTGGGCATACGTACGTGTACCCACGTTCTTCTCAACTAGTGTTATCTCATGCAAAATGTACCATAGTGCCGTCAAGCGAACCATTGTGGACAAGGCATGGTTTTCGCCATCAACAGTGACGAATCAGGTCCCCGTAACTTTGCGGCGTTCCAAGCGCTTGCTAAACAGCTAAACGGAACCGCCAGCACCAACACAACAACACCAGGGTCTAACGCCAGCTCTGGTGTTGCCAACGGGATTGGCAGCTCAGGCCTGGTGGTTGCGTTGGCTGCTGCGTTGTTTGGGTTGGTTTTGTGAGGGTCGGACTGGCTTGGTGTGGATTTTTAATGGTATACGTATTTTTTTTCGCCTTTGCAAGGTTGGTAGTATATAGGTCGTTCATTTTTACGTGCCTGTCAGTCCTTTCATGGACACTGAGCGGCAGGTCCCGTTGTTTCAGGCAGGGATTTTGGTTCTGTGGGTTTGTATAGTATACTGTACCCGAATTTGATACATGGTACTACTACCACACAACTTACGTTCGTGTAACATGATTCTCTCTGCTATAGCAGACAACGTAGTACTGTACATATCAAATTATAATTCAGCATTTTTTTAATCGTCGACTTGACGCTCAATTTGGTATGCAACCTTATGTTGAACAGCGCATCTTGAAGACCAAAAAAAAATGTAACTGTTGTTTGTTTTATCCGCCGCTTCGAACGACTCGGAGCTTTTGCTTGTTTTTACTACTAGTATGCCGATCGTTGAAAAACTCGTCCTTAAAACGCTCCGGCACTCGTAACCACTAACAATGAAGTTATCAGCCCTCGAAGCATGTGCAAAAACGCCTCTTAGGAATTATGCATATGTATATATCTCCCCGACGGGTTCATTGTGATTTGAAGGTACCTATAGGCCTGTGTAAAATTGGTACCTAAAGGCCTGTACAACTAATTTCCCGCCGGTGGCATTCACCGGTTATCTTAACACAAGCTGTCGTCCACACGACACTACTGCGTAATGATCTCGTACCTCGCCGAGCCCTCACCTGAACACACTTTCAAACTTGTTTTGTCCATCAAGATCTTGTGCGCCCTGTAACATGATCGTAGACACACAGATCTCAGAGACGGCTCTGGCTCATTGACAGGGGGGTTATGGATGATTTTATCCCATTTATATAGGATAAAACTCACTCGAGACCACTACTGCGATGCTCTGGATCGAATATACGTCTTGGAAATCGCGTTTGGCGCGGTGGGCTTTTCTTCTGTGGATCGCTGGCAGCTGCAGGCTCACTGGCAGCGGGGCCTCACAATAGACCATGCAAAGCGTTGGCAGAGATGCAAAGTCGCTCATACACTTACAAGCTTGATTAATGGCCATACTCAGAAAGTCCAGGGCAGTACTCTGATGTAATGTAATTTTGGATTTACTGAACCAATAATCGTGACAGGTTTTCTCCTTACTTTGTCAGAAAACCACATAACAACGCACCGCAGTGTTGGCAATTAACTATATAACGTTGTAGTCAGAACCGTTCAAAAATTTCAACGCAATCGAAACGGTTTCTATGCAGTAATCCAATGGTTTCCCGGGAGGCACTGCTGGAGAAGTTTTTGAGAACAGTTGCTGCTGTTCTCAAAGCTGACTTGGACTACACTGGTTTCCATCAAATGCTTGATCGTTTTGTTACCTGGCTCCTCCGAGTTGTTTCGATTATGAGGCTTTAAACGACCGAACCCTGGCTTTGAAATCTGTAAACTGATGGGACGGAGATCAGCAATTAACAAAAGATTGTTGTTGTCAGACTATCGATCGTTCTGCAGTGTACAGTGATACTATGGGTCGCATAAATTCCACGAAAAAAAAAACCTCCTCCGGAGTATTCCTCTAGTCCGGGGCAGTGAGCTGTGCGAGCTCTTCGTCGCGTCGTTATAGTGGTGTTCCGAACAACAATGAGACTTGATTTGAGTGTTGGCCTGGGAGAGTTATCTAAGCATCCCGACTTCGAGTCTCAGCCTGATCACGTGAGACGCGCTTTGACTCTCTCGCGAACAGTCACCATGCCTCCCAGACGTCGCAAGAAGCAAGAAGAGCCTACAGCAGCACCTGGCTCATCCTCTTCTGCCATCGGTGAGAACGCGCAAGGAGGTGCTGCCGGTGGTGGCCGTATGCTCTCGTGGCATAGATCCGCATTACATGCAATCTGGGATGCGCGTCCTTGTGTACCTTCTGTGACATCGAGGAGGGATTGGGCATCTGCGAGACATATCGTGCCGATCCATGTACACAACTTTTTCTCTCTTCGCAAATCACGGGCGAAGAAGAGGGGGGAGCGCGTTGATCTTGAGAACGAAGGGTACGAGCTTGATGTTGCCGAGGGCGAGTTTAAAGTTGTGATAATCAAGAAAGAGGTCCAGGACGAAGAAGACACAGACGTATCCTCGCATCAGGTTGCAGACGATGATAGAATTGGATCCGTCCATATGCCTGGTAATAACAGCTCGGAGCCCCTGCTAGTAGATGTCGCTCAAACTCCCCCTCCGCGTATTGCGCGTTCTTCGACCCCAATAGGCACACCAGTTCTCGACCTGCCAAAAGACATGCATGTATTCCCACTCACGCCACGCCAGATATCTTCGCCTATTTTCGGCAACTCTTTTTACTCTCCTCCTGCTCTTGTGATTGCTCCTTCGACTTCCTTCACTTCTCCAACGCCGCTTTTCCGTTATATCGCAAGCCCGAAAACCGCCAAACGCAAGGTATCGGACGCATATAATGAGCCTGCTTGGATTCGGAGGAAGAAACGTCGTCTTCTGGACAAGCTCTCTTCGCCACCTTCCCCCATGCAAAGCTCGACAAATATTGCACACGTCATTACCACTGACGAGTCTCGTGTGTTTGATATTTCTGTTACGGATGCCCATACCTTGGCGGAAACAAAACGAACCAAACAAGGACTTGTCCAAAACGACAATGTGATCGTTGTTACTGCTAATCATCATAATGCTAATCTTCCTGTTGTTGCTGCGGCTAAACGAACAAAACAGCAAGAAATTATTAACAATAAACTCGGATCTGTCTCTTCTAGCTCTGCATTCGCTCTTTCCTCTCCGTCTGTATTCGCTTTGCCTTCTTGGTCTGACCGTACTCCGTCTTCTCCATCTGTATTTGCCTCTACCTCAGTGCCTGGTTCTTCTCCTCTGCCCTCTTCGTCTCCAATCACACCTGCCTATACAGCTCACACACAAACATCGGTTTATAATAGCACTGCTACCGTTCGACCTCCAGGCCAAGATGTGCATCGCGGACATCACTATAGTAAAGATCGCAGAAACAACAATAATAATGAAGGTACGAGTCCTAACACAACATTGTATATACATAATATACTAAGTGTCCACAAAGTGTTCTTGCCTCCCAGTAGAGAGGGTATCTTGGTAAACCAAGGTCCGTATGTCACCAAATATAGCAACAATATCTACAAAAAAGTCATGAATCTTATCATAAACAGAGTTTCAACCACTTTCGCGGCAAGAGGGAACACGACGAATACCTTACCCACAACCAGTTTATCCAATTGTGATTACACACAATATCGCATCAAGGAGGGAGTCATGCGAGTCGGTCGGATGGACAGAGGGTGGATTCGATCAATTTGCTGTGCCTCGGATGGCTGCGGTAGGAAGGACGGTGTGGTAGGAGGACGGTGTGGTTGAAAGGTGCGGTATGGAGGTGTGTGGTCGTCTGTAAGGTAGGGAGGCGGTATACGAATTGTTAATCAAGATTTCTCCCTTTAATTCCCTTGACCACTGTCCAAGCAATCGTTAAGATGCATGCGATCCCCGTGGACATGAAGTAGAGTTGTGGGATCGGTCTGCTTGCCCAGCGGTGTAACCCAAGCTCGCCGTCCTTCCAGAGCAGGTATCCCAGCAATGTAAACACGAAAGCGAACAAGACGATTCCTATTATGGGGGCATATGGTAATTGAGTAGCTACCAATGCATATAATGTCCCGGAGAGGATAGCGGAGTATAGTAACATCCAACCAGAAAAGAATGGGAGTGGGGGGTAACTAGCGTGGAAATGGACGACTATTGTGAGCGCTGATGTGCACGTTATCCCGGCTGCGTAGAGGTAATGACCAATGATGTGTTCCCAGATATTGCGGATGTAAAAATAGGTATCTTGGACGGAGGGTGGTATAGGCGTGGGCGGTGGCCCCGCGAAGGAGTCTAGGATGACCTCGACGGAGTGCTTGAACATAGCGCTCATTGTATGTGCGACAGATCCCGTGATGTACATCGTAGCGCTCAGAGCGAACAGGGAGGAAAGAAACATGGACGGGGTAGGGCGCGCGGATATGAACAAGAGATAGATAAGCGGAAAGTTGAGGAAAGGGTCCAGGGTGCGCAGCATGTCGTTGAGGCCGTATCGGGGGTAGTCGAAATATGTGTGGTCATCTGGAAGGACGGCTGGGCAGATGATGCATAAGGGGAGGAGCGTTGAAGAGAGGGTGATTAGCAGGAGTATCTTGAAGCGGAATGGTGGTTGGGGCGGGCTGACATGGCGGGTTTCGTCAAAGCCTAGTTCGTCGTCGTCGTAGTCTGCAGCACGAACGGAATACAAGGCCGTTCTAGGCATGGGGGGAGGACAGGGAGGAGGAGTAGGAGAGGACAGGCAGCCTCAACTTTGCATAACACTATAAGATAGCAGCAATCCCGAGCCCACCTGGTGACTGGCAGTCAAGCTGATACTTATCGAGTTACTCTATGGAGACGTACAGTCCCTCTGATGAAGTTATGGCTACGCTCGCGCAGATGATGGCAAGAACGTTCTTTGTTGAACCAAAGCGACGGTCGCTGCTGTGCTAATATATTCTTTCAGCGGAACAGCAAGTCACCGGTGAGCCGTGTCCCAGAACCTCATGAGCGCATCGGCCCAACCGAGACCGACCCTACAGACACCGAAATGGCACGCATGGTTCTGATGATATTCTGCATAATATCATACTACACGGACGACATGGAACAAATCAAATTCCTTTCTATTCTACTCTTCTTCATCCTCAGCAGCACTGATAAACAATCAGCAGTGAATTCACACTGGCTAGAAATGGAACTCACGCAATATTGTAGAACCGTAGTTGATACGAATCTTTTGATGTTGCAACGACCCTGAATTATGTTCTTTAGGCGAATTCGAAAATGGAACACCGCAGATTACACACCGAATCCAGTCCCGGAGTGTGTTCTTCTTCAAGAATTTTTTGGTCAAGTACTTGAGGTACCGCTTCGATAATGGGATATTGGATGTGACCGTAAGCTTGGTATCCCCTAAACATTGTTGAACGAAATCGCAGGCGATACTGATGCATAATAACAACCATACCATCACGATGAATTTTGATATTATCGCCGAGATTTCCAGCTTTGCCCTCAACCTTTATCCGATCGTGCAAGAATTTCTCAAAGGCAGCTCCATCGAACACACCGTCACCAGCGGGACGGGAGTAGTCGACAATGAATTTGTGTTTAGCGGAAGGAGCTTTGGCAGCCTTGGGCTGAAAAACCAAATAAAAAAGCCCAGTCAGCCTACTGAGAAGATAACTCAGCAAAGCAGTTTGGGGAGAGCGAACTGACCATCTTGAGGAGGAGTTGACGAGGGGATGCTGTAAAGTGAGTGGATAAGCAGACGAGTGGTGATGATTGTACCAAAATGGAAATGTACTGTACAGTTGATCACACGCTCTGTTGAAAGATAATTATTGGTATGAAATCGATCTCAAGTCCTCTCGTACAAACGACACGCGTTATTCTTTCATAATTAACGGGGCTATATCGAATACTTGTATGTCTGCGACTCTTCTAGCGGTCGGAAGGGATGGATACTTGCGTGGCAGAGGTCACGACCACCTGACTTGTGGTCACACCGTGTCCCGTCGATGAGATCTCTCAGCCAGTCTACAACAATTCCAAGTCAACCATGTCAACTACGGAAGATTCGCCAACGACGACTACAACCGTCCCTTCAATAATCAATCCGGGAGAACCAATATGCGCGTCATACACGTATCATTCTCCCTTACCTACTACCTCGGGTCCATATATCATGGGTATTGATGAAGCTGGAAGAGGACCTGTATTAGGTCCTATGGTATACGGTGTAGCGTATTGTCCATCGGCGTGGAAGGATGATCTAGAAGAGCTTGGGTTTGCTGGTAAGTTCAGCTAACACCATGAATCCAACCGTGTTGGTAATTTCGGACAAGATTCGAAGACGCTATCACACGAACAAAGAGCAAAACTGCTTGGTGTTCTATCCTCGCACGAGATCAACCTCGGGTGGTCTGTTCGAGTCCTATGGTGTGTTTACGCGGTCGGTATCCATCTCAATGGTGTACTCAAACAGCGTTGACAGTCCACAAGCAATCTCAGGTGGCATGTTACGAAACCCACCTAACAATCTCAACCGACAGGCTGAAGAAGCCACCGTTCTATTAATCAGAGAAGTGCTCCTTCGAGGAATTCAACTATCTGAGGTGCGACTAGCATGTCATGGGGTTCAAACTCCCCTTTAACACTTGTTCTGTAGGTCTACGTCGACGCTTTGGGCTCGACGGACAAATACGAAAAATATTTGTCTTCCCTCTTCCCCGACATTCAATTTACTGTGGCAACAAAAGCCGATTCGAAATTCAAAATAGTCGGAGCTGCTAGTATCGCTGCAAAAGTGACTAGAGATGCATGTATTGAAGGCTGGGTTTGGGAAGAAGTTGACTGCGAAGCTGACAAGGCCGGATGGACAACCCCAGTTGGTTCTGGATACCCTTCAGGTGCGTATTTTATATACAATTTATTGTCAAGTTGTGACTGATGTGTTCAAAAGATCCAAAAACAAAAGCATGGATCGAATCTTCTTTGGATCCTACGTTTGGATTCCCATCACTGGTCCGATTCTCATGGACGACAGTCAAGGTGGTACTCGATAAGCATGCACATGCCGTCAAGTGGTGAGTCCCTTTTTGTCAAACCACGGTTATGACAGCTAGAAATCCACTGCAGGATCGACGAAGGACAGGAATCTCTCATCCAAGCGTTTGAAAGTGGTGCTGGGAGAGATAAGGACCGGTGTATAGTTGCTCGCGATCTAGGAATCAAGAGTGTCGGATTCCTTTAAGTATGCAGTTTCTCGAGGACGCGTACTATCCCTGTGTAAATTATCTGTAACTTGCCATCTCGAAGAGAGTCGAAGGGTATTTCAAACTCAGCGAGTCCTTCGACTTGACCTTGTATCTCTCAAAAAAAAAAAGCAGCCGCTACAACCTCGCGGTCATGGCTACAATCCCTCTCTCTCGTGAGCAGGTAGCGTCTGCTCAAATAAACGGCGACTACGCTATCAAGTCCGAAGACAAAAACCCGCAACTGGACACTTCGCAATGGCCTCTACTGCTTAAAAATTACGACAAGCTACTCGTTCGGTCAAGCCATTTTACACCAATTCCTTCAGGATGCAGCCCTCTCAAGCGTGATATCGACTCCTACGTTAGGTAGAACCCAATAATTAGTCTTTGATCATGTTCATCAATTGCTTATTTTACATTCGCAAGGTCTGGTGTCATCAACCTCGATAAACCCTCCAATCCATCTTCACACGAAGTAGTCGCATGGCTCCGCCGCATCCTCCGCGTCGAAAAAACAGGTCACAGTGGTACGCTCGACCCAAAAGTAACAGGCTGCCTAATCGTCTGCATCGATCGCGCAACGCGTCTCGTCAAATCTCAACAAGGCGCAGGCAAAGAATACGTCGCCGTCCTCCGCCTCCACGACACCCTCCCAGACCCCAGCGCACTCCCCCGAGCGCTCCAAACTCTGACCGGTGCCCTCTTCCAACGTCCGCCGCTGATCTCGGCTGTGAAGCGCCAGCTCCGCGTTCGTACCGTGCACGAATCCAAGTTGCTCGAGTTTGATGAGAAGAGAAATCTGGCTGTGTTTTGGGTCTCGTGTGAGGCCGGAACCTATATCCGGACTCTCTGTGTTCACCTGGGGCTGTTGTTGGGTGTGGGTGGCCATATGCAGGAACTGAGGAGGGTGAGGAGTGGTGCTTTGAGCGAAAGCGACGAAATGGTGACTATGCACGATGTCATCGACGCTCAATGGCTTTATGATAACACCAGAGACGGTACTTCCTTCTCATCACTTTCTGTCCTTGTTGCGACCCTCATCACGCGTATTTGCAGAATCTTATTTGCGCAGAGTCATCCGACCTCTGGAATCACTACTGATCGGCTACAAACGCATTGTAGTCAAAGACAGCGCCGTAAACGCAGTCTGCTATGGTGCCAAACTCATGATCCCAGGTCTTCTTCGCTACGAAGCCGATATCAACGTTCACGAAGAAGTCGTGTTGATGACAACAAAAGGTAATTATCTCCAACCGTCCATCACATATCTAGGTTTGAAATTCGTTCGTCCAACTATTAACTTTTTTCCAACAGGCGAAGCGATCGCCCTGGCAATAGCCCAAATGTCAACCGTAGAATTAGCAACATGCGATCACGGGGTCGTAGCAAAAGTCAAGCGTTGTATCATGGAACGAGACACATACCCGCGCAGGTGGGGTCTCGGTCCTAAAGCCATGGAAAAGAAGAAAATGATCAAGGACGGCAAGTTGGGCAAACATGGAGAAAAAATCGCCGGAGTCACGCCCCAGGAATGGAGCAAAGACTACGTTGACTATACACGAGACGAGGTCCGTCTTACTTCTTTCACCACATGCGTGCGTTGAAATTTTGCTGATCGTCTGGGATGACATCTATTATTAGCCGCAACAATATGGTACCGCTGGTCCATCAACGATACCTCCTGTAGTCACGTCAACACCTGCCCCTCAGCCCATCGTGGCCACTACCGCACCAGAAGGTGAACCAAGTCCATCAAAACACAAAGACAAGGAGGACAAAAAAGAGAAGAAACGGAAACGCAAATCAGAAGCGGCAGATGTGTCCGTGATTACGGAGGAAGATGATGCGGAGCGAAAACGACGGAAAAAAGAAAAGAAGGAAGAAAAGGTTGCTGCTTCAAAGAAAGAAGAGGAAGAAGAGGAGGCGAAACAAGAAAGAAAGAGACTAAAAAAAGAGAAAAAGGCGGCCAAACTTCAAGAAGCAGAGTAGCATCTGCACGCGTGCTGACCTTATCTCGTCGATATACACTGCACGTATCAGGTTTTGATTTAATCCACAGTTTCAGCCAAAGACGTGTTATTTCTATTCAATGAGTTTTGATAACGACAATATTTGGACCTTGTGGATTGGATGCATCTTGATCGTCGCCCTTCTCTATCTTCGTCTTACTCAGCACTGTCATCGCCAGATCATTCCACAGCACCTGCGATTCTGTTAGCGGCTTTCCTCGAAACTCGCATGCGAGTATTGTTGTAAGCTGAGTCCGCAAATGTTTCAAAGCAGCGTTAGCCCTGTTTGAGATCTGGAATTTGATCTTGCGATCAACGAAGGCAGAAGCTGACACGAGCTATCACACAGTCAGTCAGCCAAAGTAGAATACCATGGTTAGGGCTGATTCTAACCTTGAAATCGCACTCTCCACAGAGTAGCAGCAAAGCGACATCATCAATCGGACCCGTCTCCCACGCATACAATTTCTTGGAATGCCTACAAGTGTGCCTTCAGCATCATTCTGTCCAGACGGAATGCAAGAAATCTTACATGAGTGTGAAATATGACATATGATTTCCTCTGAAGTCGAATATGCCCCTAGCATTGATAGAGGATGGATGGAAAGAGGTTTGCTGATTATTCGAAACCGTCTTCAAACTCTTCCTGTCCATATGATCTATAGAAAGGATCTTGGGATATAATCCAGCAGCGAGTGCGGCATGTAGCAGAGTAGCATTCGCAGAGTTGATGTCATAATCTGCTGGAACCTGTACAAATCGTGTTTTGTGCCTGCCCCAGCGTGCCCTGTTCCGTGAAATAGGTCAACACACAGAAAAGTCTTACTCGAGCTACTACTAACCGGTTGAGCTCCCGAATGAATCCTTTATCAACTTGGATGAAAGAAGAGTCTATCAAGTAGCTGACATCCGACACGTTAAAATAACTAGACATAAAGGAAACAGATGCACACACCCTAGAAACTGTTGACGAAGCTCTTCTATCGCCTGTAGGTTCTATACAAATGCAAATCAGATAACTAATTTGCTCCACGCCAACCGTAAGCGTTACCTGGTGACTGAGGAAGTTCTTCCTACAAAAGTCTTTGACAAATCTCAAGTTGTTGACAGACACCCTGCGCCAATGAGCAAATGCGTTGTGTATTGTCAGGAAATCGGAATTCTCTGTGGAGTGTTATGAGGCGTCTAATCAATAAAACGACACTCCTGCTACCTACCAACTTTGAAATACGCTTTCGCTAAGTCTGCTTCGCTCTCCGCACCAAAAGGAATAACAAAAGGTGATTTTGAAGAGAGAGCCGCAGCAATCGTCAAAGCCGGGTCTAGGCAACGGAATAGAGTGGCGATAAGCAAGAACTTCCCAAGATGAACGTCGGCTGGTAGTTTGCTGAGCAATCTTCCCAGAGGCGTTATCTCTTCAGATGTCGTCAACGCCCTCACCTGCAGTTCAACGTGATCAACAGCGAGCCATATATCCCATTCCAAAAGAAAACTGACCTCAACCAACGCAGAAACAGCTCGTTGGATGTTGATGGACGATGGCGGGTCCAATGCACGAGATAGTGCATCTTCAATAGATGTTCCAAGCGTCACATTCATCGTCTTTACGCGTAATGCAAGGTCAGAAAGACTCAGACGAGTCATTTCCGGAAGAGGATTGTCTGCCATCTTAAGCACTGAATCAGTAACAGAATCGACTAGTGTTAAAGCAAAGACCTAACCCATGTGTCGTGGCGAATCTTGGTAAATAAGTGGAAGCAAAGGCCATTTTGTACACGTCCAGAACGGCCTCTTCGTTGAGTAGCATTACTTTTCGCAATGTAAGTCTCGATCAAACGACTACTCTGTCGTTTTTCGTCGAATCTAATCTAGAGTAAGCTTGAGAGATCAACGAGACCAGAGGACCACTGACCTCATCTCACGATGCTTACCGGTATCGATCACGCAGGTAATGTCTGGGATAGTGATACCAGTCTCGGCGATATTGGTAGCTGGACATCGTCTTTAGATCACAGAAACAGATGTAAATCGATCAACACTTACCAATGACAATCTTTCGGACGCCCTCTGGGGGGATATCGAATACAGCACCTTGATTTTCGCTCGAAACAGTAGAATGCAGAGGATAGATGATGAAAGCATCCTCGAAGCCAAACTGCTTATGATCGACCAGGAGATCATTCAATCTGCGTATCTCCCCAATTCCCGGCATAAATATTAATATTGCGGTAGAATATGAGTAGTAAGATTCGTCTTCAAAACAAATTCGCTCCAAAAGGCGAATGATCAGATCGTATGGGATGAGACGGTCATCCAAGAGATTAATTGTTGCGACAGTCTTTGCCGAATATCGCTTTTCTAACTTGACATTCTGTTGAGCTGGTTCTTCGTCGTCCTCGTCTTCGCCTGCGGCATTATCCTCATTCCAGTCAAGCCGGTTTTTGTTACGATAATATTTGTCATGGGCTATGAAAATTATCAGCAGTTGTGGCATGACATGAATGTAATCTACTCACGTCGTCTGGCAAATGGAGAGGACTCTGAGATGGTCCACTTTGTTAGCTCTACCGCGTCTTCTAGGTACCGAACATCGACAGGGAAGGTACGTCCGGGCACATGTATGGTGGGGCAACCACCAAAGTAGCCTGCGATCTTTTCGGCGTCAACAGTCGCGGACATAAGAATGACCCTAGTGTTCAATGAGATGCAAGATAAAATACGAATCATATCTATACTCACTTCAAATCCGATCGTTCTTGCAGAAGTGACTTGAGCACAATCAGGAGAAAGTCCGACTCAATAGATCGCTCGTGAACCTGCGTTCTCTTGTCAAGGACAGATAAAACACATGTAAAAAATACCGACCTCGTCAATTATAATGTGCTTCGAAACGACAAGTCAGTACAGATAACAGGTGAATAGGAGATTAAGTACCGTTATCTCATCGAAAGCAGTCCCCTGTCCTCCATGGCCCGTCCCGCTTTCGAGCATTCGTAAAGCAATGCCATTTGTGACAAACGCAAGGCGTGTATTCCTAGTGGTGTTGCTCTCCAAACGAATTGAATAGCCTACCAAAGAACTAACTGTGCCAACAGCTCCAGGTGCATCCCCCAATTCTCGGGATACTCGCTGAGCCAGGGATATTGCGGATATACGCCGCGGTTCGGTACAATATATTTTACAGTGGTTCCCTTGAGAAAGCTGGTCCTCTAAAATAAACGATGGCACCTGAGTTGACTTTCCGCTGTATTATGGTCAGAAAGTGTAGGACGAATGAATACTTTACAGACCATCCTGTTTCCCCACTGAGGACAAGTATCTGAGACAACTCTAGTGCAGAGATGATGTCGTTTCTGTATCTTGCTATTGGAAGTTGATTTCGTTGTTCCTAGATTTCATAGTTCAATAAATTATATTTGCGGATAATCCGTAATTAAGCACAAACCAGCATCTGTTGATACGCCGGACTCGCTTGTCGGGCCTGGAAACCAGCTCTGATTTGTTCCTCGGATAGGTCGTTCATTGGGGACGAGTGTCTTAAGGAATGATCACTTTTGACCTCGTGGACAAGTTTGGTATTCTTTCCATTCGCCTTTACAAGTAAACATCAACCGATTGAACGTTTGGTTGTTAGACAATATACATACCTTCGCGTCTATTTCGAGCTTGGGCTCAATGATATTTCTCAGCTGGAGCCAAATCGCTCGGTTAGTGGCATCATCCTGCGCTCTGCGCTTGGCTTCTAGTTCGTCCCATAGGTCTCGGAATACTGCCGGTAATAGACGGAAAAATGTTTGGCTCCCGGATGCGGTGGTCCCGCCCAGCGCGAAGCCTTCCAATGTCGGAAACGTCAAAGCGTGTAAGGAAACAGTGGATATGTACTGTTCCGCCTGGCCCATGTCATAACACCCAACATCGTCCATTGTCCACTCCTGTGTCTTCTTGCCTTCCCACCGGATACTAACAGCAGCTCGTTTGACCCGACTAGACTCAGAAACACAACTGTAAGAAATGATGGCATATCTGTCTTTCTTGGCAACCATATCTTGCAACAAGATTTTCGGTGTACGTCCAGACCAATGCCTTGGTAGTGCCATATCACGGACCTCCACTGTTGTACCACCACCTGTGGTCTCTGTAGTCGGCATCTCCTGCAAAATTTCGAACATGCCGCCAGCTTCTTCGTCACTACTTGCATTGAAGACATCTGGAGTTTCACTTTTTATTGGAACTGGAGGCTTCAGATCGGGGGGTCGGCGTTTCACAGGTGGCGCGACCACTGGCTTCGCGTCTGCAAGTCCACGTAGCTTATCCTGAAGCGCATTGGCATCCACCTTTTCCTGCTCAAGTCGGTATTGTATTTCCGCATCCCTCTCCCTAAAGAAATAATGCTGTTTTACGACCTTTAGCCGAGACCGAACCTCTTCGACGAACGCTCCATCAGTTTCTCCTCGCTGCTGCTTTGTGTCTCTGGTCAACCTTGACAGTTGCATCTTTAGGCGTACATATTCAACATTGGGATCGTCATCTGTGAACTCAGAATCCGAGTTGCTTTCGCTGTTACTTGCATATGGACCAAGCACGCGAGACTTCCATGAGTTTCGACTATCCGCGGGAATATCGTCGCGTGAAGCCGATGCAGGTCGAGAGGAAGCAGGTATGAATGTTGGTGCGGTTGCATCGAGACGAGAGCTTTTGGACAGAGAAGCAATGGGACCAGGTGTTCGGGGTGTTCGTGGTGTTAGAGGTGTTGGAGGCACCGCAGGAGTGCTAGGCGTTCGCGGAGGTTTTGGTTCGTCAGCATCAGCACAGGCTAATAAGAATCAAAGTCAAAGGGTTCGGCATTCATTATAAACGAGATGACTTACGAGTACTCATGCCTGGTTCATGGTCACTACAATGCAGGTAGAGCTTTTACGAAACACATTAGTAAACGCTACAGTTATAACACAAAAGGGACCTACCCAGTCAAAAGCTTCTTCAAGGTCAACTCCACCAATAGACCGAAGACATTCTTCAACCCTATCCTCCGTGAAGCCCAAACGTCGAAGAACACCATACGTAATCCCCAGTCGCGCAATAGCTTTTTCTTCCACCTCATCAACACGTCGCTTGGCTGAAAACAGAAACAAGTTAGTATCCTGAAATATAAAGACTGCGTGCGCTACCTACCCTCATCAGCTTCGGAACTTAGAGCCAGCTCAAGAATTCGCTCGGTGACTACTGAGTCTAGAGATAACTTCGGAAGTGTTTGGCTGAACCGCCTCTCTTGCTCAATACCCTAAACCGAAAGTCTAAAGTCAACGTCAAGGCCTACCAGCCGAGAAAAACCCCACCTTAACAGTTCGAACGATCTCCTTCTCTGTCCTATCCTGAAGTTTATCTATCAAAGTCTGCAGCTCCTTTTCCTCTGTTTTGTCCGAGTCGACTTCCTCCGAGGGAGCTGGTTCGGTTCCATCGCCAGTTCCCTGATTGACCGATATTTGTGTGTTCGTCTCCTCCCCTGTAGAAGTGCTGGAATCGAACCCAGCCGGAACTTCCTCCTCTGGAACGACCTTCTTAGGTACCGATGTTGTCGCAAACCCTCGGACGACTGGCCCCAACCGAGTCTTCTTCTTCTTGGCCATGCCAGAAAAGCTAAGGCAAGAATGCCAAGCAAAATAGACTTGCCCTTTTGTCAAATTAAATTCCCCTTTGATGTATGGCGCGCTTCAAGTTTGTCCTTTTTACACAGAAGTTACAAGACTGGACGAGAGGTTTTTTACGTTCTTCTATGCAGACAGACAGACAGAAAGGTCGAGGATACGAAGAGTAGTAGAGACTTGGTGTAAGCATGAGAGTCCTGCGCCGTTGCTGTGACTGCACATGAGAATGAGTCGTAAAATCAAGGTATCTAACGGAAGTGATGCCGAACTCCACTCGTACGCCAACACCAATCACAAAATTACAATGACCAGAATTACAAACGATTACAATAACACAAATATAATACGAGAGCGTATAAAACAATTGGCACGACAAGTGTTCGATGAAGAAATAAGATAGGCACACTCTACGCCGCAGATGGAGCAGCTACTTTTTGCTTGGATTTACTTCCCCGTCCACCCTTTGTTCCAGGTACCGCTGGCTTTGTCCGAGTCTTGTTGGAAGGCTTCGCTCGTTTTTTCCCAGCCGGTGCAGCCGCTGGGTCCTCCTCCATGACGTCAGAAGCTCCTGTCGACACAGGATTTCCGGCATGTCCAAAGAAATCATCTCCCTCCTCATTCCACAACTCTCGCATAGACTCATTGTTTCCGGTCGTGACCGGCTGACCATTCAAACTTTGCGAGGGCACAGCATTTGTAGTGTCCAAGTTAGCGAATTGATCTTCGTTCAATAGTAGTTGCACAATTTCGCTAGGTTTGGTAACATCTGTGAAATTCTTATTGCCAACAACAATATCTTGCACCTGCTCAACTCGTCAGTGACAGACATCATGAGGTGCAATTAATATGCTCACATCTTTTTTGACCCGTGCTAATTGGACAATCCGTTCATCGATCGTGCCTCGGGTAATCAAACGATATACAGTCACTTGACGTGTTTGTCCTAGGCGATGAGCACGGTCCATTGCTTGGGCATCATTCGAAGGGTTCCAATCATGATCGTAGAAAACCACAGTATCAGCAGCTGTCAGGTTTATGCCCAATCCACCAGCACGTGTACTTAGCAAGAAAATAAAGATATCCGGCCTAACCACGTTCATCAGGACAGGATCCTTCGCGCTAAGAAAGTGATCCTCACCTTGTCTGCCATTCCATGACCATGTCTCTCCGGTCCTCTAATTTAGATGAGCCGTCCAGGCGAAGGTACTTGAATTGTCGGTAAATCAAGTACTCTTCCATCAAATCCATCATCCGTGTCATTTGGAAATATACCAGAACTCGGTGATCGCCGGCTTTCAGCTCGTGCAACAGGGCATCTAGGCGGGCAAGCTTTCCAGAATCATAGATAAGTCTCTTGGCTTCTGGGACTTGCATCGTAGATAGTGGTAGTTGGTCCAAGCCAGACTGACCAAGTAAGCCACAGGGTGGCACGGCAGGAAGGCGAGACTCGTACTGCGCATATGCTGCGGGCAAGTCCCGAAGGTGAGGTGGAAGCCCGAAAAGCGCTAAAGTCTCAAGAGGACCATCAAGAAGTTGGGATTGGTGTTCCAAAAAAACACGACTTCTGCAACACATGCTGATGACAGGCGCGACTGCTGGCGGAATGAACCATTTGAAGCCGGGTCGGGACAAGCATGATTCCGCCCAAGCACATCTCGCAATCTCACGGAGCTCAGGAAGACCTTCGGCGATCTCCAGCTGCCGTAAACTAGGTATGGCGACGATCCGAAAAGGGTTTGCGACGGAAGATGCAGCAAAATAATCATCTCTGTTGACAAAACGCTAAGTGAATGATCACGTGTTCGATGTGATAACTCACAATGAAAAAGGGTCGTGGTCAGCAAGCCGTGCCTCTTCGGCGACGGCCATCAGCCGTCTCTGAAGGAGAGGTGATATATGGATCTTATGGACTGCAGAGGGAGTCACATCCAGGAAACGAAGGAATGAGAAAGATGAGTGTTCTGAGGCGAGCATTAAAGATGGAGTCTACATGCCACAGGTGTTAAACTCACCTTCCCACAGGGATTTTTGGATCCAATCGATAGACCAGATGTTCATGAGCCTTGTCAAATGATCGCTATCCGAGCGCACAGAAGAGTCCTCTCGAGGAACATCAAGTAGACCGCCATCGTCATACATCAGCCGTGGGATATTATACTCTATCGGATTCCTAGTCGAATATGGAAGGTTGATCGGTTCGACTTCACGACCTAATACTGGGCCTGTCTGACCGAATCGCGAGAAGGAAAACGGAGCTCGAACGTCGGCTTGCTCAAAGAGTTCTGGGTGGTTGCAAACCTACGGACGTTTAGTTTAATTGTGTGTTGAGCGTAGACTCTCCCACCTTTCGGAACTGCATGACGAGATTCATCAATGACCGAGCAGATTCAGCGTCGCCAATATTCGCTGCCTTCACCAACAAATCGGCCACGGACACGTTAGCGGCTAGAACCTTGTAGAGTGTTCGTTGTCTGGCACTCAAATCCACATACACATCTACTTCGATCTATACCAGTTGTTAATAAAAACGCGTGAACAAATCATGGGCTCTTCAATCACCTTTTCACTAAGCTCGTTCTGTACATGCCGTTTCACACGACGTAGCATGAACGGTTTGAGTATCATATGCAGTCGACGTAACTGATACTCGTTGAGCTTGCTCCCCTTGTTTTCCGCTGCGTTCTCTATGTCTTTTGAAAACCATTCGTTGAACTCATCGTGGGAGTCAAACAAGCTAGGCATGATAAAATGGAGCAAAGCCCACAATTCTAAAACACATCGAGTTCAAACTGGGAGTCCACTTATCCCTTAGTTAAATACATACCTTGCATATTGTTCTGGATAGGAGTCCCAGTGAGCAAAAGACGATTACGGCATTGAAAGCCAAGCAAAGTCTTCCAACGAACACTTGAAGCATTCTTGATGTTCTGTGCTTCGTCGAGAACCATATATTGCCACCTGACGCGCTGGAAATATTGCTGGTCTTGTGTGACCTAGCAAGATATGTAATCAGTTAGCGATCGACGACTCAACATAAAAGGCTACGAACAAGCTGATAGCTAGTAATGAGAACATGGAAGGGCGCATCCTTATCGTAGCTGATCTCTTTCTTGCTCCAGAATTTGCGCAATGTTGCCCGATCCTTGGGATTTCCCCAATAGGGAAGAGCCTTGAGGTTCGGTACGAAACGGGTAAGTTCCTGCTGCCAATTGTGAAGAGTGGTAGCCGGTGCAACAACGAGGAAAGGTCCCCAGATGTCATGCGTTTCAGCGAGATAAGCTAGAAGCGAGATTGATTGAACAGTCTGTTAAAAAGAAAGAAATATGCAAGTTTAAGGCTGCTATAAGCGGTGAAAACATCGAGAGTAACCGACCTTGCCTAGACCCATCTCGTCAGCAAGGATGCCGTTGATACCTTGCTCATAGAGCGTGGCCAACCAATTCAACCCCTTCAACTGATACTCCTTGAGTTGAGCCATTAGTATCTGAGGTTGTTTAATGGTTAATTGACCGCTTAGGGATGTCGGGTTCTGGAAGTTGAGCTCGTCCGAGTCCACTGTGATTCAAGGATACACAACTTGTACTAATCAAAGAAGAAAAAACTTACAATCAACGAGAGGAGCGCCTGGAGTTCCTGATGCCTCTCGCTCTGAATCATCCAGAATATGAGCCTGAGCTTTGGCCAGCTTCATAACCTCATTTGTTTTACGGTCTAGTGAAGCCTGATTATCGAACTCTTGAGCACGAGATCTAGCCAGGGCAATAGCCTCTTGGGCATTATGCCTTGCATGACGGTGCAGATTCGTTTGATCCTCTGAACAATACGTCAATTCCAGTTCTTTTCCACAAGGCCAACCACCAACCGTCATCAAAATCTATGTCTTGCAATGAATTTGGATCCACATCTGCAAGGTCTGCGCCAGCAGGTGCCTCAGGTAATTCCTCGTGATCCCCTTCGACCTCGGACGCTATGAGTCCGCTACATCAGAACTAGAAAGTGAGAGAAGAAAATGATAAAACTCACTCTTTAGTTTGTTCCCAACGAAATGACTATATAACTCCGTTTGACTAATCAAGAACTCCAATTTCCTCGCTTGTCTTGCAGCTTCACGTTTCTCTTCCTCAACTTTAGCACGATCCAAGGCTTCCTTCTGCTCTCGCTTCCGTACATTTCTCTCCTCTTTCTCATTTTTCTTCCAAAATACCATCATTTCCCTCATTAACCTTTTCCCCTTGATCTGGATATCTTTCGTAATCTTTGTTGTCCTCGTAAATGGCTTTCTAGCTTGTACGGATGTCAACGTCGCAATTCGCTTCAACTGAGCCTGTCGCGAATGATACCCAGCAGCCTGATATTTGTACACCTACAAGAGACATGAATCAAGGGAACTGTCCGATCTGCTCACGGCTAAGGACTTACCCTCGGTACATCCCTTCTAGCAATTGTAGTCCACACTTTCTTTTGAGCCTCCTCCAGAGTCTTGATCCGTTTCAGCATCGTGCTATCGTCAACCTTTTTTGCTTTTCTCAATGGAGGAATTTCCTCATCAAGTTCATAAACCATAGCACCCATCCTATCGGAAGCAGCTGTAAACGGCGGAGACGCGGGCCTAGAAGGGGAAGGTGTGATATCACCCCCAATAGAAGCAGACGATCCAATTCCCAAAAGTTCCTGGGTTTGAGGCGGCAACGCGTCCTGCTTTTTCTTCGCCCCCTGCCTCTTTCTCGGCTTGGCGCCACCAGAATTAACGACACTATCCAGACTTTGTTCCCTGGTCTGCTTGCCTTTGCCCTTGCCCTTTGAGTTGGTCTGCTTGATCGGCAGTGCAGCATCACCCGCACCCGAATCCGCGACCTTTCGCTTTTTGCTTGCCGGCTCCTTCCCTTTCTTTTGAGAGGTCGAAGGAGTGCCCGCGTCGCTACTTGCATCAGATCCAGCATGATCAGCAGCAGCACGTTTTCGGCTGCTATTGTGCAGGGCTTCAGAGAGCATAAGCTGTCGCGAACCCAGACCAAGAATCGGATCTTCAAATTCTTGAGCTGCATCTTCAGCACCCGCGTTGTCAAAAGGGTCAGCCAATACAGCAAAATCCTCCGGAAGCGGCGAATGTGCCATATTGCCACCGGAATGGTGGTCCGCGAGAACTGGTGGAGGCGGTGTGGGAGCCAGCGCAGGCGGGGGCGGGGGCATACGCCTCAGGATCTGGTGGTACCGATGTGCTAGAGCATATGCAGCGTTCGAGTCACGTTCCTGTATCCACAATGTTGAAATACGTTCCAGATAAGATGAACATGAGCAAACTCACGATAACGGTCAATTTGTAAAATGCCTCCACTTCTCTATGCCTCTTCCTCGTCTCCAAGATATAGTCGCTGAGTTCACTCATCCAGACTTCTTGGCAATCCTCCAAGTCAGATGAAACAAGCCGCATCTCATCCTCCGTCATCATTGCACTATCCTCAACCATAGACTCATCCATATCTCCATCACCTTCATCCGCAGCCGACACGCGAGGATTCGTACGCGTACGAGGTGGGTATCTCCGAGGGCCATTCTACACAATGGATAACCAACAACAGTCCCATCACGAAATGCTCAACGAGTAAACTGGTCAGACTTACCCTTCTTGAACTTCGTGGATGGTAATCAGCATCATCATCATCAGCCGCCTTCCTCTTCCTACCCCGCCCATTCGTTTCCGGAACACCATCGCTATCCTCACCATCGGGAGCTCCCACGACCTCACCGGGTAGAACATGTCCGTTTCCATTCCCATTAACGAAGTAAGGGTGATGATTGCTAGGGACGCCGGGAGAAGGAGTGAACGGGAGCCATTCTGCATACGGATTCCATCCGCCCTGTGCAGCCGCTGGATATCCTACAGTGTCCTGGTAGCCATGAGGTGGCATGTATTGTATGTGAGGCTGAGCAACAGCAGGCGGGGTAGCGGGCTGCTGTTGGTGACGGCTCGACCGTCTTGGTGCAGGTGCATCACGGGGAGAGTGAATGGAATTTGTCTGCGAAATTTCTGCGAGGGCTGGGTCGATCACAGGCTGCGGAGAGACGGTCTGTGGGACGGACACCCCGCGAACAGAAGGAGAGCCTTGACTGTCGTTATTAAGAATTCTATGAAGTGACATGTCCTGTGAAGTCTACGTCGTGTCCACGGAACCAAAATTGACGAGTGAAAAACGGTAGGCCTGACGATGGTCACCACCTGTAAATCCGAACGGAGAAATAAGCAGCGCCGAACGGCACAGCGTTGAGAAGAGGTCAACGACGGAAGCAACCTCGAGAGGGATAGTTTTGAGGGAGAACAGGTAGAAAAGAAAGAGGGAAAAAATATTCGAAGGTGGGACGCAACAGGAGGGGAGGCGACGTGGGACCAGAGAGGGATTGACAAACTGTTCTCACATTCCACTGGCTTTTCAGTTCACGAACAATATTATAGATTGGCGTTCCTTGTTTTGGCCTGTAACGTAGTCCAGCCTCAAGCGTCTCGTCCGCATCTCTCCTGCCATCACCAGACTGAACAGTCATCTCCAGGTAACGATAATTCCTCAAATTGCATGTTCTGTAATCCCCAGAAGGCTCAGGATTCTGTTATTTCGAGCTTGGGGAGCAACTTCAAAATTTCCTTATTTGGTGTTTCGCCGAAGTTTCAAGTCCGCAAGTGTAGCATATATTGCCTGACCATATTACACAAATGTACTCTTTCTACCCTTGTTTTCTGTCATAATACAGGCGAGTATCACGGCTCATCGGGATACAGCATCAACTCCGGCCTAACTTTCTTGTCGAACTCTTCCGGAGTCAAGAATCCTAACGAAACCGTTGCTTCTTTCAGCGTGATTCCCTCCTTGTGGGCCTTCTTCGCACATTTCGCAACATCTAAACGGTCCTTGTTATCGAATCACACCCACGCGCGGGAACTTGAAATGATGCTTACTGTCATAACCCATATGGCTGTTGAGGATAGTGGCGAGCATCAATGACTCGTTCAACAAAGTATTTATCCTCTTCTCATTTGCCTCGATACCAACAACGCAGTTGTGAGTGAACGAGCGAGAAGCTAGTAACAAAGATCAGTAACAATCTATACAGAGGTTCCTGGAAACAATCTACCATCAGACAATAGGCGGATGCTTTGCAGCACATTCTTGATAATAACAGGCTTAAACACGTTCAGCTACAATGAGCGGTTGTTAATTGAAAAAAAGTGTAATCAACAGCGATCAAACCGACCTCAAACTGCCCATTTGAACCCGCCAAAGATACTGTAGTTTGGTTGCCAATGACCTGAGCAGCGACCATAGTCATGGCCTCACACTGCGTGGGGTTCACCTTTCCGGGCATAATACTGCTGCCGGGTTCATTCTCGGGCAAGCTGAGTTCGCCTAGTCCACACCGAGGTCCAGAAGCTAAGTATCGAATATCATTGGCAATTTTCATGAGCGAAACTGCAACAACATTTAATGCGCCGTGTGCTTCTACTAGGGCATCGTGAGAGGCCAATGCCTCAAACTGCAGGTCTGTGAGCACAGATATGTTTACAACGACAAATGTGCTTGCCTTGTTGGGGGCTGTCCTGAACTCAATACCCGTGAGCTTCGAGACTTCCTCCGCAACTCTCACATCAAATCCTCGTTTGGTGTTAAGTCCCTATATGGGAAAAAGGTTAGAATTATAATGACATAGACTTGTAGCTCGCTCCTAACCGTTCCAACCGCAGTCCCACCTTGAGCTAGCAAGCTCAGCCTCGGAAGTACATCACCCAACCGGGCGACGCCATTCGTCAGCTGTTGGACGTAGCCACTGAACTCCTGCCCAAGTGTAAGGGGAGTGGCATCTTGCAAATGAGTTCGACCAATTTTAACGATGTGAGCGAATGCTTTAGATTTTGCATCTAAAGCATCTCTAAGTGCTGTCAATGCTGGAATCAGAGAGTTGGTTATTTCCGTGACAGCCGCCACGTGCATCGCCGTCGGAAATCTATAACGCATTCCAGCAAATACAAAGGACCTCCAGACAACCACCTACGTATCATTGCTGCTTTGGCTCATATTGACATGGTCATTTGGATGCACCGGTTTCTTCGATCCCAAGTCGCCTCCGAGGATTTCGATAGCTCGGTTGGATATAACCTGAAAAAGATGATCCAAATGCACAAATCGCATCGAATATCATGACGATTTACCTCATTGGCGTTCATGTTAGACTGGGTCCCGCTACCAGTTTGAAACACAACGAGTGGGAAGTGGTCAATTAGCTTTCCCGAAATAACCTGCACGAAACTGAGTCCATATACATATCATTGGTAGCAAGCTTGTGCTCACATCGTCAGCAGCTTTCTGAATAGCCTCTCCGATTTTGGGATCGAGTCCATACCCAACGTTCACAATCGAAGCAGCTTTCTTCAGTACACCAAAAGCCTTTATCAAAGGTGGCGGCAATCTCTCCGTGGGACCCCCAATGTCAAAGTTTTGGAGCGAGCTGTGTGATGGTTTTATAATTCCAGTAAGAGATAGAAATGGTAGAAATCCCTTCAATAGACGCACCGTTGAGTTTGAGCGCCCCAATACCGATCAGCAGGAACTTGTAGTTCTCCAAATGTGTCTTTCTCGACGCGATAGTTCTGAGCAGCCTGTACAAAACAATATTCCAAAGTCCAAATCGACCAAGATAACAAGCTTTATGCTCACCATTTTAGAAGTAGAGGAAAACATCCGGGTACTGAACGGTAATTGAGTTCTAAGGCATACCTAATCACATGAGCCGGAGTCCCCCATACGTCCTAAACAGGCTCAAGTCTCACATTCGGATATCGGGCCAAACGAGCTGCAGACATGTTTCTTATGTGTTTTCTAAGCCGGAAACGATAGGAATGTTATAAATGGGGGTATATCACGAACACTGCAGTTACGAAAGGTCTTGAACGATGTGTCCCGGCTGCTTGCAGTGCATCTTCTCCGGAATGTCCCGCTTGTGCGTAATGGCACGCGACTATAAGAAAATCTGCACCCGAGATTTTAACAGCAATATTGACGGCTTATAGACGGTCATGGATACCCTCAAACTCCCGTCTCTCTCCGTTAGAACAGAGCAGAGTACTCTGAGCCCGTTTTCAGCTTGGCATGATACAGGCGTATCACGGGTCACCAAGTGGTCTGTGTCCAGTTGGGAGGCAGCTATCAGCTATCTTCCTCCTCAGCAGAATCGGAGAGTCCCCATCTCGACTCTTTATCTGAACAATTATCGCTTGGCAGGAAAACGAAAACGAAAACGAAACAGAACACAATAGAACCAGGCGATTGTGTTGAATCCAGCGATGGCTGTTGATCGATGTGTTCAAGACCGTGATGGATGTCGATGAGAATCTTAGTGGAGACAAGGTCAGTCGCAACAGCTGTAAGGCCACTGCTTCGTGTTTGTTCTCGCAATATATAATCAAGTCCCACCGAGAAATTGACAAATAAGAATTGTTATGGAAACAAGCAAGTAGGACAGAACTAAATACGGTAGAATGTCCTCAATCGACAGGATAAAAGGGATCGCAGTACGAAGATATTCACAGCTTTGTTCAACCAGAATCTAGTAGATATCAAACGGTGGGAAATCCAGGAAATATGCATGGCAGGTCAAGCGATGTTGTCACGAATCAATATTTTCTGGCCTTCACTGAATGCAAAATTTGCTATTAGTAGTAAGTTTACGTCACTTCTACTCGTTGTGTTCGGTCTTTAATTGGGCTTACGAGCTGGTAGCAGCGTGTCCCTGGGATCATGGAACTCATGCCAGTGCGCGAATTTTTGATTGATGCTCCTTTACTTTCATGCTTATGCCGGCCCCAGAGCGACAAACACGTGATATCCAAGATTGTTCTTAACCTTCTCTTGCTCCCCGGAGTATTTTGAATAGCCCGCCTGAACCGGTAAGGAATCCAAGGATGGCCAGTGTCGCGTCGCAAATTATCCTCCATCCTGTCATATCCCAGTCTCTCAAAATCCTTTCTACCACACTTGGCCGGGACAAAGTAAGCATCCCAGTCTAAACCTCGTGTTGACATCGTGCTTACACACAGTGACCACAGGTATACCGTGCAATCCAGTTTTTCGCCCGCTTCTACGGTTGGTTTTTGCTTTCAAGAAATTTCAAAACAGAAGCAGCTTCGTGGAATGCTCTCAAATCACATCTTGCGTTAGCAAGGAAACGTGAGTCCGTATTCAATCCTTGCGCGAATTTGTTGCGTCAACTGTTTGGCAAACAGTACTCCGACTGGGTAAGCCGTTGGAGCATCTTCAAGCCGCTTTACGTGCTACCCAAGCGAGTGGAGATGCTGGGGAGCGAATCACCACTATTGCAAGGCAACTATCGTACTTTGGCTACCTTACATACGATGCCATTGTTTGGGTGTGTGTTTCTTTTCTTTTGCGCATTATTCTAATGGACTACGGCGACTGACTTGTATTTTCTTTTATGTAAGGCGAACGCCATCAAATTCATCACGCTGAAGCCGGAAAAGGCTCAGAAAGTCACTAGGACTTCGAACAGACTCTGGTTGTCTGGAATCTTGTTCAGTATTGTTCACTCCTTGGTCAAGGTCAGCGAAGCTTTTCTTAATTTCCATGTATACTTGGTTGAACCTTCTACAGGCTGGCCGACTGGCCACTGAAGCCAAGAAACTACGAACTGTGTCAATAGACGTTGGCGCCGCAGCGGACCGAGACCACAAGTATGAGACTCTCACACTGTAAGCATATAAGCCATCTCATATATGTTGATGCCTGACTTTCAACGCAGAATTCGAGCTGCTACTCGCCAGCAGTTTATCATTGACGTTTTGGACGCGTGGATCCCAGCCACTGCCCTTGGATTAGTTAATGTGAACGAAGGTATACTCGGTATTTTCGGGTACGTAACGAGCTACTCTTCTCAACGTCGTCTGAGGCTGATTTCCATGCAGATTTATTACCTCTGTCCTTGCTCTCCAAACGCAATGGATTTCTCTCCAAGGAAAGAAGTGAATATGATGTATCTGTGTACTCTTTCGTATTAATTATAATCGTATGCAATGTGCAATATATTTGGAGGAATTATCACCACAATTGTGTTTATGAAGGTGTTGACTGCTGTTGCTGATTTCTGAGCCGTAGATACTCCTCTCGGACTGTATGCATTGGCTCTGGCCCAGTACTTCATGAACGTCGACAACCGCTAAAACGAACCAAAAGATAGCAGTACTCACTATTGTACCATGCAGTCCTGAACAGCCTTATACTTTTCTTTACAAGCCCATGCAACGGAAACAGTACGCCCTGTTGCACACTCTGCAAACTCTGCCCTCGCCGAGTTAGCTAACTTGACCCCAAACGCGGGTGAAACCATGCAGTGCAGTATATACCTTTGACGATAGGGTCACATTCCTTCAGTGCCCGAGCTTTCGTAGTTTTCACTAGAGTATCTTCCTCACGCCTAGAAAGCGCATTCATCTCGTAAATACGGATTTGGGAAAAACAGCGCTGAGAGCCTCGAGGACGAAAAATCAGGCGATGTAGATTTAGCGTAGGCTCCTTGTGATATGCAGGTTGGGAAGTTCGGAGATGATAAGTACGTTGGTAGTCGATTTCCTTCCAGAGTAGGAGTACCTTTGTTTGGTTCCCATGCTTTTGGTAAACAAAGTGTAGTCACGGCCAGTAAGTACTACCTAGTTCTATTACATAGAGACCAGAGTCACAGCTCGGTCCAGTTGTAACCTAAACTCACCCCGACCGAGCTTGGTTAGAGAACGCGAACTGCTCCGGGCTTGATTTTTTACACCCTCTTCTTTTGACTGGGGGAATACACACACACATTATGTATCGAAATGCAGCGCTGAAGCTGAAACCACACCTCCCCCGGCACCCCGCCTACCAAACCCGGTTGCTGGCAACCCCAGCTGAAGGCTCGACGAAACCTTCCTTTTCCGCCGTGCTCCAAGATGGCCCTTCATTAGAAGACTTTATCGCAGGCAACCCGCCGCCTGAAAGAGTAATCCTCGGGAACACCAAGACGTATGCACATAATTGTTTGGTCGTGAATATCAATAATGAAGGATCTCGTTCGTAGGCCCCGTTTGCCGTCCTATCTGAAGACGACCATCCCCACCGGAGCGTCCTTCTCCAAGATCAAGAAAGACCTCCGCGGGCTCAAGCTTCATACCGTCTGCGAAGAAGCTAGGTGTCCTAATATTGGAGATTGCTGGGGCGGAGGGAAAGAAGGCGCTTCGGAAGCAGAGAACAAACGATCTGCTACTGCTACAATCATGGCAAGTTTTTTCCTGCTACATCTTCTCACCGTGCTTATGCTCTTTTTGCGCCACAAGTTAATGGGAGATACCTGTACGAGAGGTTGTCGGTTCTGCTCGGTCAAGACCTCGAGAGCGCCGCCGCCTCTTGACCCACATGAGCCAGAGCACACTGCAGAGGCCATTAGTAGATGGGGTTTGGGGTACATTGTATTAACCAGCGTGGACCGGGATGGTGCGTTCATTATCTCAGTTCTTAATTCTTATTTTAATTCCAAGCGTAGATCTGGCCGACGGAGGAGCCCATCATTTTGCAGAAACAATTAGGAGAATCAAGCACAAGTGCGTTTTATTCACCTAATCACACTCGCACGCCCTTACGCAAAACAACTCGCTAGAGCGCCACAAATCCTGGTAGAAGCTCTCACGGGAGACTTCGCAGGTTCGCTAGAGCAGGTTTCACGAGTTGCAAAGTCGGGGCTTGACGTATACGCCCACAACATTGAAACAGTGGAGGCTCTCACTCCATTTGTCCGGGATCGAAGAGCTACGTTTAGGCAAAGCTTGAAAGTTTTGGAACATGCAAAAAAAGAAGGCGTTCGAGTGACTAAGACGAGTATCATGTTGGGTGTAGGGGAAACCGAAGACCAGGTCCTAGACGCGTTGAGAGGTAAATTCTTCTCTACAAAACGCCTTATTTTCTGCTCATTTTTAAACCGGCAGAGCTCCGCAAGATTGATGTTGACGTCGTCACGTTTGGTCAATACATGAGACCAACCAAACGACACATGAAAGTTGACCGATATGTCGACCCTGCAGAGTTCGATAGATGGAAGAAAGTTGCTGAAGATATGGGATTTTTGTATGTCGCCAGTGGGCCATTGGTTCGTAGCAGTTATAAGGTAATGGTCATAATTTCTTTTCAGTCATCTTGACTAATTGTGTTGCAGGCTGGAGAATATTTCATTGAGAATGTTCTGCGAGGCAAAGGAAGCGAGAAGAATTTGGGCAAGACGATGGCTATTAGTGATGCAGGCCGAAGTGTGTCGATTGCATCATGATATACGGCCATACTTTTTTTAGACAATCCTTTAATGATTGAACCACCGATCACAGACGAATAATGGCAAACTGATAGATAGCACGTCACAATACGATGCATTTGACCAGGAGTGAGTAATACATGAGAAGAGTGATGCAGGGCTAGCGTAAACGACTGCCCAAGACGAAACCATTAATAGCCATCCCACTCATACTTGAGAAAGAACCCACCGTGCTTCACGCTCACTCTCTAGTAAGGCCAAGATGTCACTTTCTCTCACAGGGCCTTTCACATTTCGGATGAGCGATCGCGATGTATCATCCAAGAACTCTACTCGGACTTGGGTGACACCTCCTCTTGAACCTGTCCTCCCGAGGACCTGCACATAGTAAAAGTCAGATTACACGAAACAACAAACGACCTGTCTAGAAGACGATGTAGACCTTGATAACTTTTGCGAGTTTGACTGGGGCTTTTGAAGTATCCTATGTGTATATGCACGCATCAGTTTTGTACTGAAAGTGAACGACTACGAAACGCACCATTTTTTAATTAAAAGACGATTGTCTTGTACACCGACGACGAATGTCGAGATTTGAGGGATCGCAAAAGTGGTGGCGTTGTTGTTGTGTTGAGAAATTAGGTTTAGGGCGAATTACAAACTCCGCCCGGACATCTCCATAGATAAACGCCGCCGCCGCGGCTTCCGAGTCTTCGTAATCTTATCTCGCCCCACAAGGTCGTCCGTACTACTGAATAGTTTTAGCTGATGACACTATTGAATGCCGCATATGCTACTCTTCTCACCAAAGATGCGTACCTGCCAGGGACGCTGGTGCTCAATCAAAGCCTTGTCTCCACAGGAACTAAATACCCTCTTGTGGTGATGGCTACCCCCCAACTCTCCGTCGATGCCAGACAGATCCTGGCTAGACAAGGTACAAAGCTCAGGGAAATAGAGAGTTTAAAGCCAGAAGATGGTGTTTCTTCGATAGCTGCCCATGATCAAAGGTTTAATGACACTTGGACGAAATTAAGGTTGTTTTCTACTTGCTGGTCGATCTAGAAGCTGACCGGCCGAGATAGAGCTTTCGATTTGGCCGAGTATGATGTAAGGTTCTTGGCTCACATGTGCAGAGACATCACCGACCTCCTTGCAGCGGGTCGTGCTATTAGATTCGGATATGGTCGTTTTGCGAAATATGGATGATATCTTTGACATCGAGTTGCCAGACGGGTGGATCGCTGCTGCTCATGCGTGTGCTTGTAATCCCAGAAAATTAGCTCACTATCCGGCAGACTGGTATGTCCTCTCTGCTGCGCAGGTATCTTCCTCTGATGATCTTATCTAGGATCCCAGAAAACTGTGGATACACACCTCTTGTTCACCCAACGGCGCTGACGCATCCAGCCGAGATAACACCGACAAGTCCCAGACCCTATTCACTTCTTAATTCTGGTGCAGTACTCTTGAGACCGTCTCACCCGGTCTTCGAAGAGATCAAAAATTATCTGGCTACGTCTCCTCTTGTACCGACGTTCTCATTCCCAGACCAAGACCTCTTGGCTGCTTTCTTTAATGGAAAATGGAAACCATTACCTTGGGTTTATAACGCGTTGAAGACTCTAAGAGTGATACACAAACCATTGTGGAGAGACGAGGAAATTCGATGCCTGCATTATATCTTGCACGACAAACCTTGGCACCAGCGGACTCTGGAAGGCGAGTACGGAGAGTTGAATGAATGGTGGTGGGCCAGGCTCGACAAAGTCAGGGAAGAAATGATTCAGGATGGAGACACCGAAGGATTGAAGTTGATCAATGCCAATATTGCGCATTAAATTAAAAAGTACCCTAGATATAGGAGAGCTCTGCAATGCCTCTAATATATCTCATACAAATTAAAATTCCATGACAATGTACATGTACTATCAAGCTCTCCAAGCTACATGAACCTCGTCTGTTCTGAATCTCTGTGTACAAGTCGCCTTGGACAGAGGTGTAGTCGATCCCATTCGATGAGCCAATAATCCGGCTTGGGCGATCATTATCCCATTATCAATGCAGAACCTTTCATCTGTCGCAAACACTAGACCACTACGTTCCTTTGCCATCACACCCATCATTTCTTGCAATCGCTCATTGCCTGAAGCCAAAATAAGAGAAAACTTGTATACAAAAGAAAGGAAAACTCACAACCGACACCGCCCACGATCAACACCTCTTTGCTGCCTATATGGGCCATTGCCCTTTCTGTAATTTCCACCAGCATCGCGAAGACTGTCTCCTGGAGAGAAAAACAAAGATCGGCAGCTGTAATGACGTCCTCTTCTTCGGATGGTTTTTGAGAAGGTCTGAATCGCTTGTCGTAAGTATATGCCTCGGTCGCAGACAAGACACCCGACAAGCTCAGATCCATGCCCTTAGTAGTATAAGGCAAATGGAGGAGACGCTTTCCCCTGTTCCTAACGTGAGCCAGAGCCTTTCACAGGAGGGATGGTATGCACTTTTTCGCCTCTTGTTCTATGTTATATCCAGGACTAGGATCGTTGCTCAAGCCTATCACCCGAGCAAAACGATCAAGGCAGTTACCCACTGCAATGTCGAGTGTTTCACCGAATATTCGATAACATTGGCGAGAGTAAGCTATCACTTGAGTATTACCGCCGGATACATAGAGAACGACGGGGTTCTGAGCGCCGGTTATTTGACGTCCCATTTCAATGTCTGAGAGGGCTCGATATCAGAGATAATACGTGCGAACAAAGAGAACTTACGTCCAACACAGTGATTGACTCCAACGAGCGGCTTATTGAACATCAATGAGAGTGTTCGTGCGACGATAGCGACAGATTGTAACGGCGCTCCCATACCTGGGCCTACAAGTATATTATTATTATTATTATCTGCACTGAAAGCTAAAATATTTACCTTTGGTATAACAAATGCAGTCGAGATCATTCATGTGGACCTCTGCTTTAGCCAAGGCATCTTTGATCACACTGTGTACCCATTGCCTGTGGTGTTGCGCTGTGTCGCTGGGCTGGAAACCTTCACCAGGAGGGGTGATGTACGTATGTCGAATATTTGATAAGACGGTCGTGCTGCCGTCTGGTGCATGTTTAATAATACCTGCCCCGAGCTTGTTGGCTGATCCTTCGAGACCGAGAGCGAGATACGATCTATCTGACACATGTTTTCAGAGCCGAATCATAGTAGAACATGCAAAACATATACCTGGTTTCTTGAGAGGAGATCTCTTGAGTCTTCCAGGCATGTCGCGGTAAGTTGTGAACAAATTCCCAAAATCGGTTGCTATCGTCAGCTCTTACCCTCACTACCTTATCGACATTCGTCAACAACCAGTTGTTCTCTTTGACTAAAAGATAAAGGGAAATAAAAAGCTTTCGCCGCTATGTTTTGCACGAGATGGTTTCTCCCTTTACTTATTCTTCCGCTCCCAATCACCCCTTCTTATATTCTGGTGCTTTATATTATATCGACCGCTTTGCACGCACAAGCTTGGTCCGTGTCTGACGTCTTCATTTCCGCGCCTGTACTAAGCCTCACACCAGCTTTAATTGCATAATCGTCCTCACCGCTCTGTTTCTTTCGTCGTGTTATTGGCAACCTGTGCTTATCGACTCCGCGCTGTATTCTCCATGGTCAGAAAACATCACCACCTTCTCGCAAGCGTTGGATTCGATGCTGCCACCCAATGTCACGATTGACAAACCACCTGTCGTCCAATTCATTGACCGATGCTGGTGCGATATCACCTCCAGTGTATTCTTTCAACCTTTCAATGTTACAAAATGGGAGCACGACAGTCTGGAATTGTACGTGGATGATGCGATTAGGAAGCAGAAGAAACTCGAGAGCAGGCACGAAAATGGGACTTCTGCTGGTGGACAACCTGGAACTCCACTCGAGGCTACCGCGCCACAGCTGAGCGAATGGACACAAAATACCGGCCTTTTGCTTCGAAAATTACGTTCGCTTTTCAACAGGACCTCTCCCGGGCGCGTCGACGAACCGAGACCGGAGCTACACGCACCGGACCTTTCATCTACACTATCATCATCCGATCTCCCCCAACCGGAGAAAAGCGACTCCAAGTCAAATCAGAGCCAGGAAGTGCAAGACTCGCAAACCCCATCAAATACGAGCAGCTTGCATTGGTATCAGCGGGAATATAATTTACAGCCATATGGGTTCGATGTAATCATAGAATTCGGTTGGGACAGGACGGACAGATAGTTGATATTCAAGTGTAACTATTGTATTATTGGTATAATCTTTCGCTGCATCCAATCTCATCTCCTGAACTATTGTAAAGCTGCGCCACTCAGCAGGTCTTTCTAAAGAATTGAATTGATGTGAACTCTTTTGTAGCACTAGCATTGTTACGCATTGGCGATGGGACGGTGGAGCGTATAACTCTTTCGTTTCTGTCCAGTGAATTTTTGTTCACTTTCGCTAAACTGAAGGTTTTCCCAACTCGTTCCGCTCATAGCCGCATTGACTCATTCTCCGCCTAACATCCGAGACTACCAAGATTATAATTGAACCCAAGCTCGGGCAGAGCGACATGAGTTGTCGTTGTTTTTTCCCGACGGGCGCCATCCTATCGTAGGACGAGGTATCAGAGCACCGCCTTCGTATTAATCTCCCTGTGTCGGTCCACATTAACCGTCAGGCTTCCCCTCGACACTCTGCATCCCACCTCTCATCATCCATCGAATTCACCTTCAATATGGCACAGCCCACCTCTGTTGATGATGTTTTAAACGCTAACATGTCTAACATGCCTAGCAATAACAAACGTGGAACCTATAAGATGTGAGTGAATTATTCATCAAAGTTGAGAGATGATTTTAATCGCCGTTGTACCGTACAGCAATACAACTAACGTCGACGACGCAAGACTTGGCTTTTTTCATAGAGCCACGGGGATCAATGCAAGCCACAGTAATTTTACCGATAAGAGCAGCATCACGAACGTCACTTATGTGAACCTCCCAGAAGAGATCACAAATATCCTCACTACGTTAAAGCCTGTAGACCGCACAGGGTATTGTCCGATACCTTGCATGGATGGAACTAGAAACCACATATTTGACATGATCGACAAGTGGCTTGACAATATGGAAGAACCTAATATCCTCTGGCTGAGCGGGATTCCCGGAGCTGGAAAATCTGCCATTGCGTCAAGCATTGTATCCAGGCTCACCGAGCGCAAACGAATGGGATCTAGCTTTTTTTTCAGGCGCGGAGACGTTAGACTGAGCGACCCCGCTGCTTTGTGGCGTACAGTGGCGTACGACTTGGCCAAATGTGATCCAAACTTTACCAACTTCCTTATCCAAGCCTTGATGGAGGGAAGGGTTAGCCTTGAGAGGCCAGACGTCACGTTGCATTTCAAGTACCTGATTGAGGAACCGTTGACAAAGTGCTACAGTCATTCTCCATCTCCAGTTGTTGTCATCGATGCCCTCGATGAATGCGACTCCGATAATTCGCGAGAATCGCAACGAGACGCTCTTCTACACACTCTCACCGAATGGTCTCATCTTCCGAAAATGTTCAAACTTATAGTCACTGGCCGCGATGATCGTGTTCCAAAGTCCTTCCACACAGTCTGCAAACATATGGTGCTTCCTACCGGGATTAGTGTCAGTGCAGAAGCGAACAAAGACATACGGCGTTTCTTCGAAGTAAGTTTTAATAAACTTCCTGAATCGGTGTTTTCCGAATTTCCGAAGACACGAATCCTCGATTATCTTACTTCACGGGCTGCGGGTCTTTTCATATGGGCAGACACCGTTATGAAAGTCTTGAAGCAGGGTTTACCCGAGGACCAGTTGAGACTCATTCTTGACGGACGCCTAGGAGATGGAGACGATCTTACCAAGTTGTATACGCGAATTCTAGAAATCTCATTCCAGGATATCAAGGACTCCCGTGCTTTCGAGGTGGCGAAGCTCACGATTTCCACGATTGTTCTCGCCAAAGTACCATTCCATCGCAAGGAATTGCATCTCTTCCTGCCAGAGAGAGAATCATCAGTGGAGTTTGTCCTAAACAGACTATCATCCGTAATTACAATTGGAGAGGACGAGCTTGTCCGGATCGGGCATTTGTCTTTTGGCGAATTCCTGTGCGACTGTAACCGATGTCCGGAACCGTTCTTCATAGACCGGGACAAGCGGAGTCATGATATTGCAATGGCGTGCTTTCATCACATGAAGGAGGGTTTGAAATTCAACATTTGCGACTTGGAAACGTCGTATCTCCTCAATTATGAGGTAGAGGATTTGCCAGAACGAATCAAGAAGAAAATTTCTGGCCCGCTGGTGTATTCATGTATGTATTGGGTAGGTCACCTCCGAGATGTTCAAGAGAGTCGCGGAGCTCTTCTAGAGGAGGTCAAGGACTTTTTCTACCACCGCTTCCTCTTTTGGCTGGAAGTCATGAGTTTACTTGAGCAAATCCTTGCAGTTAAAGTGGCATTGGTAACTGTGACTCCTTGGATCGAGGTAAACGTTTTTCAGAGAATGGCTGATATTTCTGCTGACATATTTCTAATAGGAGTTTGACATACCTTTGTCCCTCTTCGTTCGAGATGCACGCCGATTTGTGATCAATTTCGATATTCCTATTTCACAGAGTGCTCCGCACATCTACTTATCCGCCCTACCTTTTTCGCCCAGTGAATCGTTAATCATGCAACAGTACTACCAGCCATACTTTCCGAATACACTGTTTGTTTCTTCGGGACGTAGCGAGAGCTGGCCTGCTGTGGACATTGTTTTTCGAGGCCACGATAATCGTGTTGAGTCTGTTGCGTTTTCCCCGGATAGCATGCAGGTAGTTTCGGGCTCTCATGACGGCAGCATTTTAATTTGGAATGTGGAGACTGGCCAGATAACTGGAGGTCCCTTCAAAGTCACAGACGATGAATGCTTGCCAGCCAAGTCTGTTGCATTTTCTCCAGATGGCAAGCGAGTAATTTCATGCGCATACCAAACGATCTGGCTTTGGAATGTGGAGAATGACCAGGCCGCCGCACTTCCCTTCGAAGGACACACTGGTTACGTCAATTCCGTTGCTTTTTCTCCAGATGGCAAGCGAATTGTTTCGGGTTCGGATGATAGGACTATTCTGGTTTGGAACGTGGAGACCTGCCATGTCGCTGCACTGCCTTTCGAAGGCCACACTGGTCGCGTCAATTCTGTTACTTTTTCTCCAGATGGAAAGCGAGTTGCTTCGGGCTCATTTGACGCGACCATTCGAATATGGGATGTGGAAACTGGCCTTGTCGCCTCAAGGCCCTTCGAAGGCCATAATCATTCGGTCACTTCCGTCGCGTTTTCTCCGGATGGCAAGCTAGTTGTTTCAGGCTCATATGACAGGACTGTTCGAATCTGGGATGTGGAAACTGGCCGGGTCGTCTCAGGACCCTTCAACGGCCACACTGATTCTGTCGCTTCTGTTATGTTCTCTCCAGGTGGAAAGCGAGTTGTTTCTGGTTCATATGACAGGACCATTCTAATCTGGGATGTGGATACCGGACAGATCGCCATGGGTCCCTTCGAAAACTACGCTGGTAGTGTCTATTCTGTTGCAATTTCCCCAGATGGCAAGCGAGTTGTTTCGGGCTCAAGAGACTGCAACATTTGGATTTGGGATATGGAGATTGGCCCGGTCACTGCAGCTCCCTCCAAAGGTCGCACCAGTAGGGTCAATTCTGTTGCATTTTCTCCCGATGGGAAGCGAGTTGTTTCGGGCTACTTTGACAAGACCATTCGGATTTGGGATGTGGAGACTGGCCATGTCACTGCAGGTCCCTTAAAAGGCCATACTCATTGGATCAAATCTGTAGCATTTTCTCCAGATGGAAAGCGGGTTGCTTCGGGGTCATTCGACAGCACCATTCTGATCTGGGATATGGAAACTGGCAAGGCCACCACATATCCCTTCAAAGGCCACACTGATTTAGTCGCTTCTGTTGCGTTTTCTCCAGACGGAAAGCGAGTTGTTTCAGGCTCGTACGATAGAACAGTTCGGATTTGGGATGTGGAGACTGGCTACGTCACTGCAGGTCCCTTTGAAGGCCACGCCACTCCGGTCATCTATGTCGCCTTTTCTTTGGATGGCAAGCGAGTTGTTTCACGCTCACGCGATAGGATTGTTCGTATTTGGAATGCGGAGTGCGGCCATGGCACCGAATGTTCCTTCCAAGGAAATTCGGATTTGGTTGCATTTTCTTTAGACGACAAGCAAGTCGGCTTACGCTTCGATGATGGTCTCACTATGGTTTTGGACGTGGAGAGTGGCCAGATCATCAAAAGTCCCTTCCAGGGCCACACACATTGGGTCCATCCTGCCGTCTTTTCTCCGGATGGCAAGCGAGTCGTCTCGGGCTTGTTTGATGGGACCATTCACATCTGGGATGCGGAGATGTTATTTGCTTGGACGAAAAGGCGTGTGGACATAATGAGATATATAGATAATGGAGGGTTTCTCCGTCCAGGATCAGGGTGGTCGTATGCGCCAGTTGCAGAAAAGAAAGATTGTCTGCTCTTTTGGGTTCCACCTTTCTCTAGGGTCGGATTTCATGGTGTCGCTACTATCGTCGTCCTTGGCACACCGCATATTACCAGGGTAGACTTCAGTCGGTTTAAACACGGCAGATCTTGGACCCAATGCTATTCTCCTGCAAACGTATCTCGCAAGGTATAATGTTTTCTAACTAGTCCATATAAATAGTTCCTAAAATTCTGCTTGCAGGGTTCTACCGAGGTGCAATCTCTCCAAAGTTTGGCGATCGAACCTCTGTTTCGCCTGCCGGCTTTGAACAATGATTCCAGCGCTGACAGTAACGTATGTTGACATGATTTCTTGCTTCGACCCCGAGTCTAGACTAAGAAATTTAAGCAGGTGAGACGGCCTCTGTTGCATGAGATCGGTATACCACCAGATGAGGGCACGGAAGATGAGGAGGTCGCGTCTGGGACGAGTAGGCATGCACAACTCGTTTACATGGCACGCTTTCTCCTTTCCATATCCTCCATATATCGATTACTTTTTTTCTGCCTGACTTTTTTTGTGGTCACAACTGGTTTTTACATCTTTACGGCTTTTGGTAACATATAGCATTGGTCTGAATATATCCACCACTACAAACATATGCATAGGCATTTGCGGACTTAGACTACTAGTAGGCCTCATTTCGTTCTCTTCACTGAACTGTAAGTTGTTTCTCTCGTGAGATACACACAAATATTCAATCACTTTAATGAAGCATGGGTTGGGGCGATGTTCTACTACATAGTGCACCTGGATTTTTGCCCAGTTTGTAAACTGAGTGCTTGTGATTGAGAACTGCGATGAGTACTACTCTGAGGTGAAACCTTCAAGTTCTAGAGTACTAGTAGAAGATTGACGCAAGAGCCATCCAGCGAAGTTCTCAAACCTCCTATTTATGATAGGAGCCGAGACTTCGTCCATACAAGAAGAATCAAGAGCAAGACGCCGAAGTTCTGAGCAATGAGAGAGAAACCGTAATGTCCGAGAAAGCGTTATCCAATTTCATGAAGAAACCACGAGTTTTGGAATGAAAAATGTCGAAACAACAGTAGCAGATAATGATGAGAAACATGGGGCTCTTGAAGTATGCTAAACATGTGGATTCTGAGATACAGTGTTAAAGCTGGTATAGATTTATCGTGCTGGATCTTTTGTGTATGATACATTGAGTACTGAACGAGTGTCATTAGTGGTTTCCTGACCAAAGTGCGACGGAGGCACAGGGATTAGAGTCAAATAAACAGTCAATAATCAAAGTTTTCTTTTACGGCCTCTAAAATTTTCGTCATAACGCCCATATCTTCACCATGGTATCACGACCACCTGACACAAGATATCGGTCAATGTATCGTAAACGTTCGACAGGCCTAGTGTGTCCGTTGGTGAATAAGGAAGAGTGTTGCATCGTAGTCCGGTTATATATCTATTACGTTTGCGAAACTCAAGAACAAGGTATACTGTCAACAAGTAAATTCCTACCTTGACGCTATTCTCGCCTGTAGCAGCAATGATTTTTCTAGTGTCAAATTGTAAAGCTGTGACAGCGTGGTCGTATTTGATGGTTTCAAAGATCCCACCAGTGCGAAGATCCCAAATCTACTCAACATAGGTCAGTAGATGTCGGAGACTAGATTGGCAGACAGATCATACTCGAAGGGATTTATCCAAGCTCCCAGTGACAATATGCATTTCATCAAACTGCAAACATGTGACTGGAGCAGTGTGCCCGAGCAGGGTTCGATGTGTCTGGCCAGTGCGCACTGTAATGTTGAAGCCAGCTCAGCATCATCATACCCACGGCAAGAGAGAAAGCTTACTATCCCACATCCTCACTACACCATCACCGCTGCCACTAACGAGGGCATATCCCCAAAATTGAACTGCACCCACAAAATCTTGGTACATATCCCATGTACCATCAGCATAGGGTGGAGTTGCAACTGCAAAATTTCCGGTTGAAGCAGAAGTCCCGGGGAAAAAACTCGACATGCTGCCAATGGGTCCCGCGGTTGGAGGATGAGATATTGCCCATAGAATGTCCATTGTCATCACACATTGTCCAGTGGCTAAATCCCATTGGCGCATGGTCTTGTCAGAGGCACCCGTAACCTAATCTCCTGTCAAGGTTTGAGACACAAAGATGAGGCAACGAGCTTACGAGGCAATCGTCTTCGAAATACATCGCAGTTACGGCCTTGCTATGTCCTTCCAGTGATCTGACGAAAGGACCATCCCTTTCATCACTGGCGGTTGCAGTAGAACTGCCTCTAATTCCGTTCGGCTTTTCGACCATTTCACCATCTTCACCAGCGTCATCATTCCCATCATGGAAATTCACAATCTCAGCTTCAGTTTGCCATCCTTCATCTTCTACCCTCCGCAAGTCCCATAGTCTGACTGTACTATCTTCTGAACCGGTCAAACAAACGTGATCTTCCACTTGCAAACATTTGACAGTGCCAGAGTGTCCTCGTAGTCGACCGATCTCCTGGCATGACAAAAGATCCCACACTCGCGGTTGAGTATCTTCCTGTGAGGCACTGACGAGGGTGCCGTAAGGTTCTGAAAAATCAAGTGCTGTGATTGGGGTCCTATGACTGGAGAGCGACTATATGATGCAGATTATCAAAGTTTGACAGAAGGGAGAAAACAGTGGGACAGACCATGAAAGCAAGACCGGGAGGCAAATCATCGTGATCGGAAGGTAAGAAAGCTGGACCCTTTCGCCTACGAGAACTTTGGACAATTTGGTGCGAGAGAGCGTTGTTAATTGGAGCTCGATTCACGTTCTCAAAGTCCATGCGTTCCCGTACACCTTGCACTGGAAGTAGATCTTAGCACAAGTCATTAGCACTCAAGACCTAGAACGCACTTTCATCGTCAAGTTCGAGTTCATCCTCTTGCAACCTAAGTAAATTCTGCTCAAGTTTTGCACGAATAGCGTCCAGAGCTTTGATCTTCTGGGTGATATCAACAATCTCATTGTTAATCAATGTCTAAAACAGACACATCAGATTATGGAAAGATCATGTGAATTAGTTACGCACCCTTCGGACTTGGATGTTCTCCTTGTCCTTCGCGATCTCACTCGTCTGACGTTTCAGCTCCTCTTTCCCCAAGATCTTAGAAGCACCAATACTTGTCCGACCCTTCCGCCTCGACTTCACATTCTTGCCATTATTGTCCGGCTTTCCAACAACAATAACGTCCTCTTCACTCACGACACTAGCTCGTTCATGATCGTCCTCCTCAGTCAATAACCCCCTCGCATTCATTCCTAATTTCTTTAGCCCTAAAGTTGGCGCGTCGACATTACGCGTCTGTCTCCGTCTACTTCTACCTTGTTCTGCACTCGGAATTGTCGCGTTGAAGCCGCGGAGTAAACTGACGCTGGAGGCTACATCGTCGGGTTCGGGAACTTCTGCATCCAACAACTCTTCCGTAGCTTCAACAATTTGAAGATCACGAGACGTTATACGTTTATTTTTGAGGCTAAAACGCATAGGTGCGCGTCCAAGAGAGGCAAAGTCGGAAGCAACGCTTGTATTCGGATTCGTGACGGACTTGGGTTTGGATGACACCGTTGAAGCATGATTCATCATTTTGGGAGTCATGATAGCAGGCGCAACTACGAGTCCATGTAGCTCTGCCTGAACTGAGACGAAAGAAACAGGACAACTCACGGTCTGAAAATATCTTGCTTGAGTCTGCTTTGCGGTGTCTGAAAGGCGCAGTGAGGGCTTGCGAAAACATGTCCATGCGACTAGTACTGCCAGCAGTCGACGAAGTGGCTTCGGAACGGGCGTCAGGAAGAGGTTGAACATGACGTTTCTTCGGAGACCCTCGACGATTGCTTTCCATTTTGAAACGTGTCTATACTGGCAATCGCGGGTAGAAACTTGACCTCAGAGACGCGTAAGTGCAGCAAACAAAACGAATGTGCCAGAGAGGAGTAACTCGGACGTCTGATATGAGGTGACCACTGTTGTGGTACAAGACTGCCCAACTTTGGCCCAACTGCCATTTCCGAAACTTAACCCATGACCACCATGCTCTCGCTCAGAATTTGCTCTAGTTTCAAGTCGGCCACCAGCACTTGTTCACTCTCTCGCCCAATTAGACGTCATTTGCATACCGACTACGAAGCTAAATATCTGGACAAATTATTGTGTCGAGCTCAGGAGTGAGGTGTTTTGCTCATACTCGTGCCGTTTGTGTCGTGAGATTCTAGCAAGCAGGACCTTTGAAATTTGGTGAATAGACAAGGCAAATCTCTGTCTGAGTTGCGGCAACAGACGAAGAATCAAGAGAGAAATAAACTAAGACAACCTCTAGAGACCAAGGCGACTACCAAACCCTCTCACACAGACTCAGAGGTTCGGCGTGCAACCGGAACTTCTGTCAGAAAAGATAGCTCCCCGGTCAAGGTGAGTTGCCCTACTACTTTACCCTTCGCCATTGAACGTGGTTCCCACCAGCCATTGTCGACTTTACTCAACCTTGACCGCATTTTCGAAAAATCCCACACGGCAGATCAGATATCTTCCTTATGGACAGCATATCACGCCTCTCGATCCCAAGGAACTGGCAGGGGGTTCATTTGTGCTACAATTCCTGTGGACATTTATAATAAAATGTCCCATCGTGGTCTTAAATACCCTGCTTTCGTGGTTCCGCTACCGCGGAGTGCAGTGCAGGATGAGTCGGGTGAATCCAAGAAGGCGCATGAATTTCACTTCCTCCAATGGGCGTTTCATGATGTTCCTCCTATACCGACAGCAACGTCGTTCTTATTTCCAGTGCCCCCTCCTATAGCGCCCGAGAGTACAAGGCCTAATCCACCAACCTCCACTGTTCTTTTCACCCCTCTACAAGAGTACAAGCTTCGCTCGACCTTCGCCACGCCCTATCTAGTTTTGACCAACTACACTGACCTCGTGAGCACACATGGGATCGTACTCCTGAGAGGGGAGATTACTCCTTCCGCCACCTCTGACAAGCAAAATGTCTCGGGTTCTGATTACATGCTGTCCCAGGAAGACGCGCAATTATTGACCATGCAACTACAGCAGTTCTATTTATGGAATGGGGAAGAAGGGCAGGACAGCGGACAAAGCAAGGAGAGGCAACAGTTGTTGAGGTTGTTCCACGAGAAACCTGAAGAGTTCAAGTGGGAGGAACTGTTGAAGCACGCAGAGTCTCTCTAGCCTGATAATTAGAGTACCATGTTCGGATGTAATTCACACAATCGCAAATCCAGACTGTGATGTCCGAGTCTCACGACTTGCCAACATCAGCGTTTGACACACTCCTCCCTAAACTCATCGCCATCCTTGAACTCACACAGCCTTCAGAAGGCGATCTAACACCACAAGCCAGACAGGCTCTTCTCTTGGCTGTTTGTGTCTAGCTACTATGTCCACCGCAATAAACTGAAACCCCAACTCACATTAGACGAACGGATTCAAAGATGCTCTGAACCACGCAAAGAATCTCGTTAACGCTCTTCCAGGAGCCGAACTCCAAATCCAAGACCAGGACGAAGTAATCGAGGTTTTAGAGCGCCTCAGAGACAACAAGAGGTAAATCACTCCTCACTCCTCCCAAGGTCTCTTTTCTTCTTTCCCAATCTGAATGGATTTTAGGAAACAATTGGAAGAGTTTTCGCAGTACACTCCGTCTCCCTCGAGTGCCCACGCTGCGGAAGACTGCGCTGTGAACTTACACATGGAGGTCGATTCTACGGCTTCGACGCCAGGACAATAGATAAGGTGAATGCTGAACCAATAATGGCTGCGGGAGTTGGATTTTAACTGTTTGTACTCTTTTCTGAACAGAAGTAGCTGTGCCAGTACCGGTTACTGGTCTATCGTCTAATTCATGTGCTCGTGACTACAACATACACTTCAATTCATTTGATTGAAGTACAACGGAAGCACCGTTCATGAGCAAAAGCGTTAAACGAACATGGAACCCGAAAGCTATAACGATGTACAACTACAATGCACCTAAATAAAGATCAACCGACTTCCTAAACGTACACGACTCCAGTGGGCACATAGCTAAATCAAACAACCACCTGATTATGTGGTAACACACGGCAAATCGAAATTGATTTTTTTAAAGGAAAAGATCGACAGACTTTAAATCCACCCTCGAAACAATCAACGCGGAGGTCTAGGGAAAGCATGATATGAAGAGAGAGAGATTAAATCTAATCCAAGTTTACCCATTGTGAAAAATCGATCTCGTCTACCTCTTTTGACGGGAGCTGCAGCTTCGAAGATTCGATGATATGACCGTCGAATATGCTGAAGTCTGGAGTTTCGAAGCAAGAACTGGTGCCGTAATCAAAGTACAGATCTGTCGCATGGTTTTCACCGTCGGAGGGGTGGAAAGGTATCGGAAGGGAATAATATCCTGAAGTTCCACAAAAGTTGCTGAGCGTGTGGACATCAACGAACGGACTAGCATCCGGTTTGATGTCTTTAAATTCTTCTTTCAACGATGGAGACGGATCCTGGCACTGGGGACTCGTTAACATGGGGTCACAGGGTTCTTCTTTCTGCACACACGAGTTATTAATATGTAGAACGAGTTGTGAAGATCACGTACAATTTTGAAGTCCGGAGCGGTCGGTGACTCTGAGCTAATCTGGGGCTCGGACGCTTCAGGCTTAACAGCAGAAAGGTCCAAGGGTGGGATGTCCGACGTAGGGATAAAAGGAGAGCACTGCGGGGCCGGGGAGACAGCTTGAGGCGATACATGTTTCGTTACCGGCGCAGGCTTATGGTCTGCAAGAGGCCGTGGGACGACAGATTTTTTGAGAGAGCGGCGAGAACGACGGCGAGGCTTCGGATTAGCCTTGTTAATAATATAACGAGAGGACTCCCTGTAATCGTCGTCGCTCTCGTTGTCGTCGTCACCATGATAATCATCCACCTTCTTCGAACTGATTTTGCGCGCAGCCGCGGCAGTCCTCTCCAACGCTTGCTTCTCAAGCCTCTCGTCTACTTTTGCCGCAGCACTCTGCAACTCCGTACCCTGCAAGCCTCTCATCAACAGCCGAGCAAGGGCTTCGCAGCGTGCTTCATCATTCACGCCGGCATCCTTGAGCTTCTTCTTCGACGCCTTGTCTTTGCGAAAAGCGGGAGAGTACTTGTAATCGGGATAGTTCCGCGCGTGTTCGAGCTTGAGCTGCTCTGCGCGCTTGTGGTAAATCTGGCGTTCATACTCACTAAGGTTCCTCCAGCAGTAAGCGGCGATGCGGCTTATTTGGCGATGATCGCGCTCGACGCAACCGGTCTCCTTTTGCTTTGCCCAAAAGTCAGATCGGAAGATTAAAAAGGCGTTTGGAGGTCGAGGGACATGGCCATCTTTACGCTTGCGAGAAGCTCGAGAGATAATCGGAGACCTCGGTTCCGGTGACGACGACAACGCGGCCGAGGGAGAGTTGTGATCATGTACAGGCGAAGGCGATAGTACGATGGAGGGTGTAGTACTAGCCAAAGAGAGGCCGTCCGAGGTGGGTGGCTCAGCACCAGGTTCCGGGGCTGGGCACAAAATGTACTGAAGCACAAATTCGTTGCTCTCATCAAGACGGAACCAATCCAACTCTATGCCCAAATCAAGCAATGGTCAACATCTCTGTTTCCACCAGCTCAACAAAACTCAAAAGCTCACCTTCCGTTGGATCCTGGTTGGACAGTCTTCGAGATCGTCGGATGTTTCTTATAGCTGGCATACTACTAGCTGGCCACAAAGAGATCTGCAATTGCAGTAAAGGTTACAGCGAGAACAAAGGGGGCTTCGGATTGCAGTGAAAGCTGCTGCTGCTGCTGCTTTCGCCTCTGTGGCCTCAGTCTTTTTAAGCATCTCCAGAGAATTAAATTGGTCTTCTGGAAGTCCCTTTACTACTTCACACCTCTGGCTATCACATAGCCGATGCCTCGAGTTCACTCATCAACTCGTGGATCAACCTTGCCTCGAGGACCGTGCCACAACAGTGCACACCTCGCTGTCAAGTCTAAAACTCTGTCCCCGCGCACTTTGATCCGGGCTGATATACGTGCTACATGCTAACTAAACACTCGACCTTTAGTGACCCTGGATCTCGAGTGCAAACGATGGGGACGTGTACTGGTGAGAGCCTTACCTTATCTCCTCAGGACCTAATAGTCGCCCAACCGCAGGCCATGAGGCACCCTTATCGTCTGTCCTTTCTTGGCAGGTTGAGTAATTCATTCCCCATTCTGCCCGTTCTCCAAATCTAGCTAATCCGGGTACGTTCACCCAGATTTGCGCTTCACGTTCGAAATTGATCGCGGTGACACACAAAAATCTGGAGCACTTCACCAACATCACATCTACACGTTTACAGCCAGGGACACGAGTATTTCATCTCCTGGGGTGGCTCACCGCTGAACGAAATAACGGAAAACCACTATCTCTTTCTCCTACTCGGAACGCCCGTTCTAAAAGCAACTCTGAGTAATATGTTTGACTGATCTTCTATTTGCATCCGTGATTGACAATAAACCCTTGTCGGCTGCACTTAGTATTATGTTACTGCCTACTTGCCGATGCACTATGCCCAACCATGCTCTCTGTAGAGCAAACTGGTATTACGCACACCTATCTCTATGTGGATGTGTCCTGCTCCAATCACCACTACTAGGGGTCAGAGCGAATGATGTATAACAACATCCGGAAGTGCTATCGGTTGTCGCCACTCGGTACTTCAACAGCCGCCTGCCGTGTTTCTTTTTCTTGCCTGCGCTTCGATCCAGCGATCATGTCACTAAATGAACAGTCGCATCAATTAATATCCGCTCAGCAAGCTCCCCCTGACTTACCGTTTCTTGATTGCCAAGTTTCTGCCAACAGAACGAGCTTTGTTCACCACTTCTGGCCGCTTGACTTTCCCCATCTGCCGTCTCTTTGTCTTTGACGGCTTGGGGAGCTTTAGGATCCATTCAGGAACAGGGGATCCAGACTGTAGTAGTACATTCGCGATACTAAAAACAAGGGTCAGAAAACAGACGTCACGATCACAGATGAGTGGCGTGGTTACGATTTCAGATACGCGGCATCTTCGTTGGTGAAATATGTCACCGCCTTCCCTTCTCTGCCAGCTCGACCCGTTCGACCTGATCATAGTCAAAACGCACACCTACGAGTAGAAAACTACAGAGTACTCACCAATCCGATGTATATAGCTTTGCACGCTTTGCGGAAAGTCGTAATTGATTACTTCTCTTACACCCTTGAAGTCCATGCCTCGCGCCATTACTTCTGTGCTGACCATTACCCAGCTTTCTCCTTTGCGCATCCTACTAATCGCATCTTCACGCTCTTTTTTTGTCATTCCAGCATGTAAACAGTCTACATTTGGGATTCCATTGAGCACCAACTCTTCGGCAAGTGACGAAGCCCGTGGTTGAGTGGAAGTGAAGATGAAGACAGGAGGATTGTAAGGCTGTGACAAATATGTGAGGAGGGTAGGCAATTTGGAAGAGTCGTTCGCCACATAGGTTAGAGATTGTGCGATTAGTGGCAAAGGTGTGTCTCTGTAATTGTAAGGATACAAAATAATGGTAGATGGAGGAAAATACACACTTCAATCCGACGACTACGCGGATAGGATCTCGTAGCATGCCCATAGCAACCTTTTCAACTCCGGCAGGAAGTGTAGCACTGAAAACAGCCTTTTGGATGTCTGGATGCGTACAGGCTGCTACTATTTCCTCGACTTGAGCTACAAACTCTGAATCTAGCAATCGATCTGCTTCATCCAATATGAGATGCCGAACACTTTGGTAGATGAGAACCGAGTTGAGCCTTGGAAGAGGGGAAATCACAATAGACTCACTTGTCCAGACCCAATCGACCCTCCTGTATAGAAGAAACGAGTCGTAATGGAGTGCTGATGATGATATCTAGCAAAGGTTCGAGACCTAGACATGAGAATATAACAAAAACGCCTCACCTACTTTATCCCTTACGCTTTTATCAGCAAGTGTAGCTGCGGTGGCCTTGCTGAAGAGAACAACCCGCCATTTACGCCCCTGAGCGAGCTTGAGGCACTCGTTGTGGATCTGGTGGGCCAACTCACGAGTTGGGGCAAGAATGACCGCTCGCACACCAGACCCTTTGTGGCTACTGCTGCTCGAAATCGGTGAACTAAGAGAAGCTATGATAGGTAGGAGGTACGCTATTGTCTTTCCTGTGCCGGTAGGGGATATAGCAGCAAGATCTCGAGACTAGGCGCAAATTGGTAAAAATTGCACTATGACGGCAGGTATACAAGTTGGCTCACCTCGAGCAAGATCGGTATCCCATAAGATTGTATACCAGTCGGCTGACTGAACTGGCTCTTCGCGAGATTCGAGCATATGTGGGACGATATGTTGTATTTGGTCCGTAGCGCTTCGAAGGAGTCTATGTGGTCTGGAACATCGGATCCCTTCGTTTTGACGCGATGTCTAGTAGGCAATACAGGATTGGCATCACCGGATTCAGACCCTTCCACCTCCTCTTCCTCTTCTTCCTCAACGCCGTGTTCTTCATTATCGTCGTCCACCTTTGGCTTTTTCCGTTCCCTGCCCGAACGTCCGGTCACATCTCCTTTCCGCTTCTTTCCACTGCTCTGCGCATATTGAAAGAAATCGAGTTTGGCAGGAAGAGAACCGTTCGTAGATTTCGCGGTCTTTGCAGTAGACGTTGATTGATTAGTTTTATGGGTTGTTTTCTATGTTGAAAGTTGGTCAGAAAATTGGGAGCGGGCTGGTAATGCTGCCACGCACATTGAAGATCTGGACGTCGTTCTCAAATCTCTGCTTGTCAAATCTGACTCCACCCCGCGACAACAGTTGGAATGCCTCCATAGAGAGAGAGAGAGCGGGCGTGTTCGAACAAAGTTGTTGAAACCTTAGACTAGTACCGGAGAAATTTCGCACGATAGCTCATCCATAATACATCTTTGCAGTTTACTCTAACGTACAATTCCTTGCTCAAGCATCGACGGCGCAGCAACAGAGAAATCTTCCGAAAAAAAAAACTTCAACACCTAGCTGTCAAAAAAAAAACATAGGGCATCCGCAATTACTTGAAAATAACCTGATTCCCATAACATAATCACATTGTCTGTATTCGACGGGGCAAAAGAGCGGGATTGGTACCATCCAAAAGCGGACAGCAAACGATTGGTAAGTCGCATCGATCATCCCAGAGCCGTTCAACTCATCTGAGTCATGTTTCGGAAAGTCATAGACAGGCGCCTGCACCACTGTGAGACCGCCCGTCCAGAATATTCTCAGTCGTGTTGTTGCCCGCCCGTCTTGTCGTCGTATAAATTCCTCATCGCACTGTGCCCAATGTCCATCACACTCGAAATCCATCTCTCTCATCCACTGATCTCATCAGTCGCGCAATGACTTCACCATTCAGCAATGCTCGTGTTTGGTTCAGTAAGTCGTTCCCGCAACACCAAGGTCACCACTCCAAATGCTAACTGGAATGCCTACATCAGTAACCGGGAGCTCGCAGGGCATTGGCAGGGCCCTCCTCGAGGCCCTTCTCAAGGCTAACGAGCGAGTTGTCGCGACTCTGCGCAAGCCAGAGGTCCTCGCTTCTCTCCAAGCTCAATACAAGCCCGAACAACTCCTCGTCCTCCGCCTCGACGTGACGGACAAATCACAAATCACCGAGGCTTTTGCCGCCACCAAGAACAGATTCGGACGGCTCGATGTCCTGGTCAACAACGCCGGCTACGGCCTTAGAGGCGAGGTTGAAGGCATCCCTGATGAAGCGGCACGGCGTCAAATAGAGGTGCTGTTCTGGGCCCCGGTCAATCTTTCCATCCAGGTACGTGTTCTTTACCAAAAAAAAAATAATGCAGATTTCTTATATATGTATATTTTTAGGCAATCCAGTTCATGCGGGACATCAACCCTCCCGGCCACGGTGGAAAAATCTTCAACATTTCAAGCGTTGGAGGTTATTCCGGCAACCCCACCCTTTCCTACTACTCCGCGGGCAAGTTCGGTACGTACCGGCTCATAACATAAAGTATCGTGTGTCCTGACCACATCTTTTTGTCTTCCCAGCATTGGAAGGCTTCACAGAATCCGTGAGAAAGGAGATGGTCCCCTCCTGGAATATCCACATCATCATCATCCAACTCGGAGGATTCAAAACATCCTGGGCAGGAGACTCCATGGTTAACTACCCTCCTCCCGCCCCATACGATCTCCCCGACTCCCCCTCTAATCTATTCCGCAAGATGATGAACCACGAGTTCATCGGCGAACCCGCACGCGCCGCGGAAGCCATGATCAAACTGGCCGACATGAACGGCTCCGAGTTGCCCTTGCGAGTACAGTTCGGCACCGAATCGTTGATCTTGGTCAAGAACAAAGCAAGACGCACCATCGACGACGGGCAAAAATGGGCTGACTTTGCTCATTCGACTAATTCTGATGGTGTGGACAAGGATAACATCCTCGACCATTATGCCGAAGCCAACTATTGATGGTTCATCTTTTTGTTTTTCGACAATATGTATATAATTGCAAAGTCGATATGCGTTGCTCGTAGATGTTGTTATGCAAACTAGTTGTGGAAATCATATACTGTCATCTCGCGAATGGATTATCGAGTTTTGATCTTTGTACGTTTGACTTGGGGACGGGGTACAATCCCTGCACTATGCACGCCGTCGTAACTGTTTGAAAAGCATACCACTCTCACACAACACAGGGCGTAATCGATGAACACCATATACATGTACTCACGACTCATTGTCAGTTACAGCCAGCCAGAAAGCTACCATTCACATGAACGATTTCAACACGATTCACAAACCATCTTCAAGAACAGCCAAAAAGCCCTTGCGACTGGGTCAACGTTAGCTAGCATCTTTACAACCGAGATCACTACTACAACCACACATCATCTATCTTCGAAGCTAGATCACGACCTTCCACTCTTTTTCTTCTTGTTTACCACCTTGAACCCTCCCCACTCGTTCTGTACAGGCTTGGGTTGAGCCTTCACGACCTCTGCAATGGATGGCGGCTTCCCAGGAACACCCGGTGCTGCAGCTCCCTTCGGGCGTGATGCAGCGTCCGTCTTGCGTTTGCTCACAAATTCAGAAGCAAACCTTCGTCCATCCAGCGTCGTGCTGTTGGCATAAATCAGGTCAGAGATGATCTCCATTGTAGATGAATCTGCATCCAAGGGAAATGATAACAGCATTGACGTAATATCCTCAACTGCGCAAAAAAATCAAGTTAATTGTTGACAATATACAAGTGACAAGCACTCACGATTGACAGATGCATTTAATCCCTTCAACGATTCACCGAGCCATCGCAAGAAGTCGTGTGAGGGATTTACATGATGTTCCTCTGTCTTTGGTGTTGCAACTGCAGATTTAGGAGTAGAAGATGGCCGGGGAGACGTTACAACAACACCATTCATTGGTCGAGGGACAACAGAAGATCCGACGGGGGTAAGAGTTGACGAAGAAGATACTACGGTCGATGGGCGTGCTGTACTGGCAGCAGTGGTCTTACCGTTGACTCCTACAGTTGTCCAAGCTGGTCCTGTCGGTTGTACCGGAGCGTTCTTGACATAAAAAGTTACATTAGTATACGGATGTGTGACTCAATCCAATTTTCAAACCTTGTTCGTGCTTTCGGCATATGCCCTTCGTACGACCGTACCAACACTCTCCTTCTCTTTACTTGCTTCAACCTTTTTGCGTCTCTCTTCTTCCTCTTGTATCTCCTTCATCGTCTTCTTGGTAACAGGCGGCTTCGCAACACTTGTCCAAACCAGTGGAGCACTAGTTGTCGCAGGATTTGGCGAAGTCCCGGAAGGAGGATCCTTGGACGTATTGTTACGACTACTATGTACTTGCGACGTGGGCAAACCCCATGACGCGGTGAAGGTCGAAGATTCCTCGTTTGGTGCTGATGCAGCCGAACGAGCCACACGTTCGCGCTCTCTTTCTGCAGCTTTACGAGCTTCTGCTCTCTTACTTTCTGCTTCCTGGATTTCGCGGATTCCAATGGCGACACTGGAAGACTTTGATTTTTTTGCTTCGTCTTCCTTTGACCAGGCGGCTTTGAGCTGAGGAGCGGGAGAAGCAACGGGAGGCGTAGGAGGCTTCGATACCTGTGCAGGTGGCTGAGGTGGCTTGACCTGTAATGATTTTCGCCGAGACTTGGAAGATGGGGCCGCAAGATGTGCAACGTCAGGAGCACTGGTGGTAGGAACAATGTCTGGAGTAGATTCCTGCGGTAACTTTGGCTCGTGTCGACCGATCATATCAGTCACTGGGGAAATGTTCTCATCGGCAGACACAGTGGAATCTGGTTGTTGCTGCTGCTGATTGTGCTGTTCCAGGTTGCTGAATGTCAGACTGCTGGTACCCTCGGCCCAGGTATCCGAGGGGCTCTCCTGTTGCGCAGCAATCCATTGAGCTCGAGGATTCAGTTGCCACGGTGAAGGCTGTCTGGCAACTACAGTATTGCGCGAGGTTGGATGTGGAGGATCGAACGGTCCAGGTCGTTTCACTCCTGATGATTCTGCTAAGTTCCAAGGCGACTGTGACGTCCCGGAAGGTGCATATGGTTGCTGTGGCATCGACGGCGTCATAGGCACCGTCGGTTGACCCACACTGCCAGCGATATGCTGTGCATATTGAGTAGAAGGTGATCCTGAAAATGGCTGGCCTTGGCTATACGCTTGAGGACCGTTCGTGAAAGAAGAGCCTACTTCAATATTGCTAGAAACTTCATAGCCAAGGAAAGGTGATGAACCGGCGCTATTCTGGTCGTGAGGATTTCGTGCAAGAGTTGGTTTACCGAAGGATAAATGACCCCCTAGCGCGTTTTCGGCCACAATATCTGGAATAGCTATGACGCAATGAACCGTAGACTATAATATGATGAACGTACTGTTGAAGGTATAGTCTAACGTAGCAGCTCTTGTAGGACCGGCGTTGGTGAATGGTGAACGTCCGGTTGCGACGTCAAAGGATGATTCTGCATATGTAGATCGTCGAACGCCTCCGATTGAAGCCAGTGTCGGCTCAGCTGCTGAAAAAATGTTATTTCCAGCCCGTCCACCGAAAGCCAAAGGATCTGGTGAACCATTACCGAACCTACCAGCGCCGAAGGAGGATGAAGGAGAGTCAGATTGGGTAGAAAGTCCATTAGCAAAAGAATCCAAAGCAGATGTTCGCAATGAACGTGCGGGAACAGGTTGATAAGGGTTGCCTAAACTACTCGCATCCCGCTGCTGGGAAAGCGCGTCGTTTGAGGCATCTGGTCGTCGCGATAGTCCAGACAGCCCAGGTGGTGAAGCAGCGATCAAAGGACTAAGAAATACTTTCGGACCAGTCGCACGCCGCTTTAACTCAGCCACAGAAATCCATTCAAGATCAATACCTGTTCTCTTCATTAATAGATCGGGAGTAAAATATCCCTGATCATACCAGCTTTGCATGAGATCTGCACGGAAGGGGCCTAAATAATTTGAATATGGTATCAATCCTTATTTATATGTAAACCTGAAAGCTAACCTTGCACTTGGCCTTGGACATCCAGATACGACCATTCTAAACCAGCAAGATCGGTGTTATTGAGGAGACCAGGGGACGGAGCTTTCATAGCCGGCTCTTCAGTAAGGGTCATAGCTGTACCAGATCCGTTTGTCATGTTTGGACCGGTATCATCGATAATCTGATTAGGGATGTTCGCGTGACTGACTTGAACTTGCTGCGAAGAGTTTTCGGTAGAAATGTCCGGCTTTGGGTCAGGATGTGTCAGAGAGTGTTGTTCCGTAGTCTGAGGCTTATCACCGGAATCTAAGTTCTGAGTTTCCTCAACCTCCTCTTTGATTTCTGAAGCCTTATCCGTCTGTCCATTCGTACCCCCCTGATCTCGAGCAATGGTCCCCACAGACCTTGACTCTGAATTTCTTCGTCTCGATACCCACGACTCGCCGCTGCCAAGTACCCCATCAAATCCAGGACCCGAGCGGCTACGCGGAGATGGAAGCCCAATTTCGCGAGGCGAGTTGAGAGTGCCTTGCAAAGAAGAAATAGATTGTTTTCTAGGAATGATAGGCGCAGGTTGATCTTCGCGATGTTGCGATGAGAATGTCGGGTCAAGGAATAAATAATAAGGCACAAATACCGGAGCTGTCCCTTCGCCGCTGACCCATTAAAACCCCGAACCTCTCCCTCATAGGACTCGTGCCAGTACTAGATCCGGCATGATTCAGTTTTGGTCTATCAAGTCCAGACGTAGCAAGAGGTGTCAAATAATCAGTTGACTGGCGTCGACGAACTTCGGAGTTTAACGATCCAATGAACAGCTAACAATTGAATGAGAATTGGCAAAAAGCAATCTAGAGACACACAGGTGAGTAAAAAAACCAACCTTCTTCTCCGACTCGCCTGGGTCTTTGAATCCAATAGGGTCAGCGCTAACTTCACGTACAATACCTTCCCATCTCTCGACCTCTAACCCCAAACCACCTCTTCCACCCCCTTCCTTATATATCCTGATCATTTCCTCCTTCGAATATCTGAAAGGGTGAGTTACATCTCGGTCTTCTGGTGGTGCAGTAGCTGCAGACGTGACAAGCGAGGAATAAGTGGAAGCCCCCAATGGAGGAGCTGTAGTAGCATTAATATGGGTGATCGCAGGGGCAGGAATGATGGGTTGGGGATCCGTTTGTGATGGTCGTGAAGAAGGTGTAGGCTGCTTGCGCATCCATTCAGGACCGAAATGCATTGTAGTAGTCGTCATGTTGCAGAAGAGTGCGTTTCGAAATCGAGAAGATTTAAAAGTTATGCAGCGGGTGGAAATTCGAGAGGAGAGCTTTGTCAATGATGAGCTTCTGTAATTTCGTACATCGTGAGGAGCCTGCCCTAAAGCCACACTCGTGACCCCGCCAGATCTCAACTCGGGATAAATTTACTGAAAGTCGACGACATGCACGAAACATAAAGAACATCTAAGAGTATTTTGTCCGGGGGTTGCTCAAGAAGGCTGAGATACAAATTGGATAGCCAACCCCCAGATTAACTTTGCTTGCCATAAGAGTTTTCATATTTCACAATAATCGCTTGATATTACAGAACCCCTTCCTACTTTGCAAAAAGTGTTTTTACACCAATTACTAGAATCATAAGTTAACACGCCATCTGCTAACAGGAAGAGCTGTGGAAGAACACTAGATTAGAGCATGTAAAGTAAAGTACGACAAACCCACCTTGCAACCGACGCGCAGTAGGAATGATATAGAACAGCAATGATAAGAGCCCCATGGCCAGACATAATGCCGAGACATAGTAGTATCCATCTTGCTCTGTCACGCATTCCCCGTTCAGCTCAGCGCATAACGCTTTGCCGTGGTCAGACACACATTCATGAGCTTCATGCGGTCAGTTTGTGGTTGTTAGGATGAAATGAATATGCGAATCACCCTTGATGAGGATCTCAGTCCCCGATCCATTTACTTTACAAGTCGCCACACTGAAATAATCCACTCCTAAAAGAATCGTCTTTAGTAGAGATTTGATGAAAGGGTATGAAACCTGCCTTTCAAAACGAAGTACCGTGGCCACGTGCCGCCAAGGTTGGAGAATGTATTCAACAACTGGAGAGACATAATCAGCGTCAAAAGACGGATTCCAGCGGAAAAAAAAGGAGCCACAAACAGTCATGTATGTGCCACCGATCAACGGATCGGCAATTCTGGTATGGAAGGCAGTGATTCCTACAAATTGGATTGTGCTTTGGAACATCAGTGGAAATGAGATGAATATATCCAAAATAGAAGGCATACCTGGAAAAACTTTGCAAAACGCCATGAATGACCAAGAATGTAAAGAATCCTTTCGAAATCGGCCGCGAAGGGAAGTAGTAAACGATCAAGGTTGTCGTAAAAGCAAACGCCAACCGTGGCCAGAATGCCCATACCCAAGGTCGTAACGGTGCGTGTCCTGTAGAGAACTTCCCTGCTACCCAACCACCAAGAATTTGGAAAGGGAAGTCGATCAAAACGGCAACAGCGAGATCCTCCCGACCGAGCCCTTTCTCGACCATTTTCAACTGTGAAACTGCGTCGTTCGCTTGGAACCCGATCTTGGCAATAAAATGTAGAATAAGAATAGACTGCACATCTGAGAAAACAATTGAGCGTCGATGATCGTAACAGTGCAGAGATATGCGAACGTTTCAATTTGCAAATATTCCATATCGTAGCGTAGACCTTTTTCACGTTCATTTCGTTCTGTTCAACCACCTCCTTGTCCTAAAAAATATCGATTTCTGATTAGCTCTGTTTCAGATCGCGTCTCTCTATCGTTTACTTACTTCCTTCTTGAAGAACAGCCACCCTGTAACCAAGTAACACACCAAACTCCAGAAGCGCAGGTACGCATTCATCGTCAACCTCGGGATGCCCCATTTTGAGCTGCAAGTGTATCATGTTTGTTCGAGTTAGCATAGAAGGGTAGCGATTATCTTACCAGAATGCTTCACTGTTCAACGCAAGGAAGACGGTGAATGAGGCGAAGTATCCTGTGTTCAGGCCAATGGTTTGACACGTGGAAGCGTAGGAAAGGTTCTCCTCAGAAAGAAGTGTCAGGGCCCAACCTGTCGTCAGTGAGTGTTGAGCATCTAGATGTCCAGAGGTGGTGAACTTCAGGTGACGCACCATCTACCGCTATATCTATATAAATGTGTGTAAGGAATCGACACGACGAATTATAAGCTTTTTACGGACCTTGAGTTGCAGAAAAGAAAACGAGGAAAGTGAACGCAAAAGATAACACATAAATACTGTCTATTGGCTGGCAATGATTGAGTCTCAGATTACTGGCCAGATAGTATACGGTAGAGGACGAACATCGTTGATGAGCTCTTCAGCTCTGAATGATATGCAGAACATTATTGTACCGATGATTAATTGCATGGGTATTATCCAAGACTTTCGACGACCAATGGAAGGAAAAAACTTGGAGTCGACGATTGGAGACCACAACAATTTGAGAGAGTAGGGATAACCAGATAGAGAAAATATTGCTAGTTGTGAGTAAGATAGATGTTCTCGTAAAAGGAACGGAACGGAGCCTGGCATGAAGTCGTCAGAATCTATCTCTTGGTAAACGGTGGGAGAACTCACCCAGAGCAAGTCCCAACTACGCGACGTAAGTGAGCAACAAATAGCTTTCAAACACTGAGTAGAGATGGTTTCAAAACTCACAGGTACTCCTTGAATAAGATCTAAGAGAAATCAGTAAAACCAAGGCGCGAAGGAAGTATATAATACTCACAAAGAATGACCAAAAGAACCATCGCTCTTTTGTCTTTGGCAGAAAACGAATTCTTGCTGTGTCTCGCATGAGGTCGGTCGGTTGGAAGACCTACATCTGCCTGGCGCTGCTGTTCGTCATCGAGCAGACTTAATTCGACGTCTTCCATGTCCCTTCTGTCAGAGTTCGACGATTTCTGTGCACGAGGGTGAATATGAACGCTGTTAAGCGACGATGATATGCCCCGTCCAACTCGCTGATCAGCCTTGGACATGTCCTTGACTTTGCCTGTTTCCACCAGTGAACTGTCTGCACCCTTGGGTTGACGTGATTTTAAATTGTTGGTAGCGGTCATCAACTTGAGGAACTTGAAAAGAATAAACGTGTTCGATGCCACGTGTTCTGGGGCGAATCACTCGCTGGATCAGGTCTGTCTCAATTATTGGCGACGTGTTTCTGGGCCAGACAAGACACTATACCCGCTAAGACGTTTATCTACAGGCCTCGAAGCAATCGTCGTGGTCTTGGCTGCCTGAATCTTGCGCCGGGACAACACAATGAGATAGACATGCTCAATGCTCCAACAAGTGGACCTCTCTCAGCTTACTAGGGAGGCATATGACTCGGAAGGACGTAGCGCACCTAGAACTGTCCAGTGGGTACTAGAGGAAAGGTTATTTAATGGGAAGAGCTACTCGTGTATTTAGCAATCTTGGCAAGTGGATTCAAAGTATGTATGACTTCGCACTACGAACAGTGGCAGTATCGCCATGAGGGCATGACTAGCAGTATGATACCCTTCTTCCATCGTTATTGTATCTTATCCAATTCGAAATAGCGCGCATGTAACGATAGAAAACTTGAGGGTACAAGCTATAGATGAAGAAAGCATAACGAAGACATACGAATGCCGCCGTGCAATTCACACATGGGCTCTGCAAACTGTGGAACATGCGGTTTGGGAGTCGATTGTGTAGTGAGATCTGCAATGCAAATTAGCTGCAGGAGGAAGACAGATTCACGCGACACCTGTAAAGTATTAAAGGAG
>QLOR01000718.1:0-22116 GCA_003313825.1 Sarcodon aspratus
AACTACAAACCAAACCCATTCCAATCTTTCCCTGCTGGATGTGGTGTAAACGGCCTTCCGAGTTACGACAGTCCTCCCCAAATAGTGCATCGAAACATTGGTTGAAGGTTTCAAACGTTGTCGCACCTTCAGCCGTGTTCAGGACAATATAGATCTTGTCCTTGGTTGTTGCAGAGGGTATGGATTTGGGTAATGAGTTTGATAGTGCAACAACTGTTTTGATGAGCTCGGTGATTTGTTGGATAGTGGTCATCTTGAAATTTTCGTCAGATAAGTGGTTCGAAGCTGAAATAAAAACTCACCCAGATAGATAGGTAGCTGCTCCATGATGGCCTAGAGAGAGCAGACAGCGGAGGATCGACGAACAGTGACAACAGGAAAGGCGACTCCTTCATCGAGCTGGCGTTGTGCGACAAGCTTAATGAAAATGTCTCGTTATAGTAAGTCGCGCACTTCGGTAAGTCGCGGCGCACTTCGAGAAAAGAGTGATTCAAAATATATATACTTAATAAATACAGACTCGGAAGCCCTGGCCACACGGCCCGGCTCAAGCTTTTAAAACTACAAGGCCGAGCCAAAAGCCCTTCCAGGCCGCTATCTTGGCTCGGCTTGGCTTGGCCTATTGGGGGCTGGCTTTGGCCGGCTCACGGCCTGAGGCCGAGCCATGCACAACACTAGCCATCGTCTTCGTATATCGTCTTCATTATCGCCATCGTCTTCGTCTTCGCCCTATTACTTCGTATATCGTATCATCTTCGTACCTCATCACACTTCAGATCGTGGAGCATAGGTTGTTGATTGACTTCTATTGGATCACCTTGCAACCCCCACTAGACTAACTGTATCGACTATAGGCATATAGCTATCTCCTAGGTTGCCAGTAGGTTGGACATATCAACGGTTTATATACTAGGAGTCTGAAGGAATCGTAATAAGGAAAAGTAATCAAAAGTAATAACAAAAAGTAATCATAATGCAAACGTGATAAAAGCGGAGTACCTATGGAGCGGTAATTCGGAATGCCTATAAAGCCAGAGGACAAAAGAATAACATGAAACTAATATTACTAAAGTGAATGATCAAAGAACGTGAAACAAAGACAAAACAATAAAACGTAACCATAACAGAGTCTGAGCGGAATCCCTGAGGAACTTGGAACAGATCTTGACAGATGTGACCACCCTGACCTAACCATTTCTACAATTCCATCCCATTGATTCTACTCAATTCAATAATGAGTTTGGTGGTGCTGTAAGTTAAAATATAGTAATATGAGTGTAGTATCTTGATTAAGGATGGATTGAACATACCCAAGCGATTGTCCAGTGCAATTTGCACAAGCCTCTTAATAAATGCCTTCTTCTTAAGCTTATCTTCTTTATCTTCCTTGAAAATGAGCCCCACATCCTCTCTAAAAGCCTGGTCTACTGCCTCCATTACAGTAGTGGAATTTGGGGATCTTTGATAGTGCTTGATTGCAGTTGCAATCTTGTTTCCTAACTCCATATCTTTTGGCAAAAGATGGATATACTCCATAGTGATAGTAAATACTAGTTCCAAGGATAAGAATCTATATTTGCAACAATTATATTAACAACTTACAAACAGAAAACTGCACTTCTTGCTTTGCATCAGGAGGAGGTCCGACCTATTTGGAGTTTTAGCAGAGAAAATAGAAAATAAAAGTATATAGTCTAGTTGTACCAAAGATTGTATGATTGATAGTAACTCTGGTGACTTTATTGTAGACTGTGAATATAATTGAAATGGTCTAAAAATGTATGTAGATAGGATAAAAGAGAGAAGTATAAGAATTCTCTATCATCAAAGAAAAAGTGTTGATACATACCAATACAAGAAAAAAATACCCCATATTTCAAGATTGAAGACAGCTGGAAGAACTCACAATCTACAATGACAGCAAATAAATAGTTGAAAGGTGTCAGTATAAATAAATAACATTAAGCTTACCTGAGTAATCATAATAAAGAATAAAAGCAATGAGCTAAACTAAAGATTATAGAAACATTCTAAACTCACCATCTTTTGATACTATACAGGGATATATGTTATCAGTACTAATTAACTTGCAAGGCTACAATGATAGACTTACGATCTATCAAGATAGAAGATAAAGAAGGACCAGTCAAGAATCATCAACCTGCAAAGCTGCAACAACAGACTTACCCGCTGTCAAGACAGAAGACAAAGAAGGACCAGTCAAGAATCATCAACCTGCAAAGCTGCAACAACAGACTTACATCCTGTCAAGACAGAAGACAAAGAAGGACCAGTCAAGAATCATCAACCTGTAAAGTGGCAACAACAGACTTACATCCTGTCAAGACAGAAGACAAAGAAGGACCAGTCAAGAATCATCAACCTGCAAAGCCGCAACAACAGACTTACCTGCTGTCAAGACAGAAGACAAAGAAGGACCAGTCAAGAATCATCAACCTGCAAAGCTGCAACAACAGACTTACATCCTGTCAAGACAGAAGACAAAGAAGGACCAGTCAAGAATCATCAACCTGCAAAGCAGCAACAACAGACTTACCTGCTATCAAGACAGAAGACAAAGAAGGACCAGTCAAGAATCATCAACCTGCAAAGCAGCAACAACAGACTTACAAACTGTCAAGACAGAAGACAAAGAAGGACCAGTCAAGAATCATCAACCTGCAAAGCAGCAACAACAGACTTACGATCTGTCAAGACAGAAGACAAAGAAGGACCAGTCAAGAATCATCAACCTGCAAAGCTGCACAATAGACTTACATCCTGTCAAGACAGAAGACAAAGAAGGACCAGTCAAGAATCATCAACCTGCAAAGCTGCAACAACAGACTTACCAACTGTCAAGACAGAAGACAAAGAAGGACCAGTCAAGAATCATCAACCTGCAAAGCGGCAACAACAGACTTACATCCTGTCAAGACAGAAGACAAAAGAGGACCAGTCAAGAATCATCAACCTGCAAAGTGGCAACAACAGACTTACGAACTGTCAAGACAGAAGACAAAGAAGGACCAGTCAAGAATCATCAACCTGCAAAGCAGCAACAACAGACTTACCCGCTGTCAAGACAGAAGACAAAGAAGGACCAGTCAAGAATCATCAACCTGCAAAGCTGCACAACAGACTTACCCACTGTCAAGACAGAAGACAAAGAAGGACCAGTCAAGAATCATCAACCTGCAAAGCTGCAACAACAGACTTACCCGCTGTCAAGACAGAAGACAAAGAAGGACCAGTCAAGAATCATCAACCTGCAAAGCTGCACAACAGACTTACCCACTGTCAAGACAGAAGACAAAGAAGGACCAGTTAAGAATCATCAACCTGCAAAGCAGCAACAACAGACTTACATCCTGTCAAGACAGAAGACAAAGAAGGATTAGTCAAGAATCATCAACCTGCAAAGCAGCAACAACAGACTTACGAACTGTCAAGACAGAAGACAAAGAAGGACCAGTCAAGAATCATCAACCTGCAAAGCTGCACAACAGACTTACATCCTGTCAAGACAGAAGACAAAGAAGGACCAGTCAAGAATCATCAACCTGCAAAGCTACAACAACAGACTTACCAACTGTCAAGACAGAAGACAAAGAAGGGCCAGTCAAGAGTCAAGAATCATCAACTTGCAAAGTGGCAACAACAGACTTACATCCTGTCAAGACAGAAGACAAAGAAGGACCAGTCAAGAATCATCAACCTGCAAAGCTGCAACAACAGACTTACCCGCTGTCAAGACAGAAGACAAAGAAGGACCAGTCAAGAATCATCAACCTGCAAAGCTGCAACAACAGACTTACCTGCTATCAAGACAGAAGACAAAGAAGGACCAGTCAAGAATCATCAACCTGCAAAGTTGCAACAACAGACTTACCCACTGTCAAGACAGAAGACAAAGAAGGACCAGTCAAGAATCATCAACCTGCAAAGTGGCAACAACAGACTTACCAACTGTCAAGACAGAAGACAAAGAAGGACCAGTCAAGAATCATCAACCTGCAAAGCTGCACAACAGACTTACCCGCTGTCAAGACAGAAGACAAAGAAGGACCAGTTAAGAATCATCAACCTGCAAAGCTGCACAACAGACTTACATCCTGTCAAGACAGAAGACAAATAATCACCAGTCAAGGATCATCAATCTGCAAAGCAGCAACAACAGACTTACCCGCTGTCAAAACAGAAGACAAAGAAGGACCAGTCAAGAATCATCAACCTGCAAAGCTGCACAACAGACTTACATCCTGTCAAGACAGAAGACAAAGAAGGACCAGTCAAGAATTATCAACCTGTAAAGCTGCACAACAGACTTACATCCTGTCAAGACAGAAGACAAAGAAGGACCAGTCAAGAATCATCAACCTGCAAAGCGGCAACAACAGACTTACTAACTGTCAATATAGAAAAGCAATATAATTATATGGGTTTGCATGGCTTTATAGTCAACAATGATAATAATGCTCTATCATACATATCATCAGTCTCATCTCACAAAAATTTATAAGAAACTTACCACATTGATTGGAAACCAAATTGCTATCCACAAACATACTTTATCCAATGATTTTCCAGGAATGGAATGAATCATTCCAGATATAGCTGCTTTTAAACCTATGTGTATGACTTTTCCTAAAGCCCTTTAAACATTTTGCATTAAGATCAATACTGTTTTACCATATTGTGGAGATGAATAGCTCACCCATCCAATGCATACTCAATACACAGTTTCAAGCTATTTTGTTGAGTTGACACAAACAATGCCTGCAAAACATTGTTTGTGAGTATAGCTGCTGTTTGTTCAATAAGACTATGGCAATCTGCTTCTGGCTCATTCATGTCTGGCATGGAAATTATAAATCATATTATATTTATCACACAAAAGAGTTTACCTCGTAAATATACATGACCTCCTGGAGGATATTTTCGTTTGTATAAACCATCCAAGTGCTCTTTTTCAAAGTTGGCCAGAGCATGGGTTGGAGCTTGCCTTTCAGCATCTTCATGTGGAATACCTTCATCAAGGAGTTCACTAAATGCATCACCATCAAGGGCATCAAATTTAGTGAATATGGCTAGCACCGGGACTACAAGGAAATTATGTCCAAGTCAGTCTGACAACACAGCATGTTATCTTCAACTCACCATTACCGGTGCCACATTCAGAAAAGAAGAAATCCTCAGCCTTCGTGAACGGCCTGTCATCGTCCACTGGAATACAATACCTACATTGTAGTTTGGTATGGAATCAGATAATTATTAACGGATAGGATTGCGGGGCTAGCCTCCATGTCTACTTACCATATAGCATGCAGTTGATTCTGCAATTTTCTCTCCTTTGACCTTTCGATGATAAATTTCTTGACCGTGTTGAATTCATCGACTCCTCCAGCTTCGAAACCACGAGAATCGTGAAAAACAAATCCTGGATTGCTTCGAAACACCATTTCATTCTCGATCTCATGTTCTCCACGCTGATCAAAAACTCGAGTCAGTTCGGGTTCTCTGGCCGATCAAGACAACCTACCTCTCTAGTTGGTGCTAGGACGGATGCCTTGATCTGGACGCCGTAGCATATGATGATGACGACAGTATAATCAACATCAGTGATTCAGATCACATTCTTATCCATAACTTGCGCACCTTTTTCCCTTTCGCATTATAAATCTTAGGATCTTCTGTAGTGTTGCACACCTTCTGAAGGATGGTGGTCTTCCCTGCGTTAGCTCTGCCTAGTATAAGAATACGAAAGCGGCGAGCTCTCTTTCTGAGATCTTCGGCACGCGCGTCGCTTGTATCAACAGCAGAAGATTCTGCACGGCTCGCGGTAATCGGTTGAGACATTGAGCCTGGGATGGGGGTTGTTGAGTGTATAACGATTGGTAGAACTCGTCGTCGTCTGTCGATTCTGATTCTGAAGTGTCACGGTTACAATCACAGCTTACTCTGCAGAGTCACGGCCTTGTAGACGCTCTCACCCGTGAATGTCATGGACGTTGAAAAACCTAAGACGCTTTAAAACCAACAGCAATAATGTAATTACAACAGTGCACTTGAAGTACATGTTCCATAGCTAGTTAGAGCAGCAATCATCAAGCTACACCGGAAGATCATCCGATTTTAAGCCATCCCGTTCAAACCCAGCTCTTCACGAATACCACCCTCCTCTGGATGATGATCCATGTTGGAGGACCATCGTACGCATCCTCAACTGCCTTCACATCAGCATTTCTCTTAGCCATCTTTATCTCATTCAACATCCATCTCTTCTGCTTGCCTTGGAATGGGATAGAGAGCAGCTCCACTGCGCCAAAGAAGGGACCTTGGTATATCAGTCCGGTTTGCACGTTGTACGGTGGCGATGCATCGGGACCTGCTTTGAAGACAATCTCCACTGATCATCTAAAAAGGCACAGCATGCGCGTGAGTAAGCACAAACGGGACAACACAGACCAGCTAACATACCGAGTATAAACATGATAATAGACAAGTTTGCAGTGAACCAAAGCATCGCTGAGCTCGCATCTGCCGCTTCGGTGAAGTCGAAGGCCAGCTCCAAAGCTACGGGGAGTAACGTAACACCGCATGCGCCGAGTATGGCGAATAGTATAATCAAAAATGCTGCTGTATTTTTCGGCCGAACTGTATATACACATAAGACCTGCCGTCAGCGCGAAAAGCAAATGATAAGGAGTATATATACGCACCGGCCTAGATAAGAGAGATCTACCCAGCGGCCAATATAGGAACAAGCACCTTCACCGTCAGACCCATGCGGTTGGTGAATACGCAGTCGAACAACGGGGCGGTGATCACTATACCAGATAGCAGAAGGCATCCTCCCATAAGACCTGAGATATCGTCCATATAAATTCTGTTTGAGTTTTCAATATTATAGTTTAACACCTAAAACAAAAAGGACATACTAAGTCCGAATCTTGCGCCGATAGGATGGAAAACGTATTGGTACTGTCGTAGAATAGGGAATATTAGATGAAGAGGGTATTCAAATTTGAGATGAAACTTACGCCGGGACGTTAACACTGACGAGAAGTATGAGGGCAATGAAATCGAATCTTTCCCTCCGTGTCATCGGCGTAAACCCATCATTCCGTCTCGGCATTCCTATGGTATCAAGGACCAACGAGACTAACGTACGGTCCTTCTGCTCGGCGGCAGCGGCTAGTAATTCAAACAGCATGAAACTGCGGTAGAACCACGGGTCCATGGAGAGGACTTACTTGGAGTGAGTGGCTTATTTCCTATTAAGAAAACGAATGGCAAAACACCACTAGAAATGATAGCTAGAATAAAGATTTGTCATTTCAAATAAGTCGTCTAATCCCAAGTGGTCTGAATATCGGGCAGCTCACGGATTGTTTGACGTCCCTTGGAGGAGATATGATGATCTGGCCTACACCAGAACCAATCGGGTTCGAGACCGCGATGGCCACGGTGGCTGTTGTTTGTCCGTTCAGATTAAACCAGGTTTTCACTGTATTTCGGTGCGAGGTCTTGAAAGATGGTTTGTGCGATTGTTGAGATGCACTGGAACTTCAAGTTGATCAAAAATCGTATGAAGTCAGGTACACAAAGGCTTACCTGGCCAAGTAAGAAGAAGGCGAATGATCCGGCGCCAGATATGTCTGGTATTGGGGACCCATATCGGACCCAGCCTAGATGCAGCACCAATATCACACTAGAAGAAGGACAGATGAAAGATCGAGAAGAAGGGGGGTGAAAATAAGTCACTAGTCTTCGCACGGTGTGACTTCAAGAGTTTTCACACTGCCAGGTAGATTTGCACGATCGATGTTAGTCACTGTCCCCGAACATGAGCCTGATAACCGGTTTCGCAATTCACGACACCAGCATTCCAAGTTTGCGTCATCATTAATTACATAATCGTCCAAAAAAGGTGATACGAAAACAATGAGTGACCTGCGGAATTATCCGAATTTGGAACACATCCGAGTCCTCAGGATCCTGCGAGTTTATGTTGGACCACCACTCAAGCTCAAGGTCAGGGGCGGTACGGGCGCTCTGCTGGCCAATGCCAGGGAACCAGGTCATATCAACATCGGACAATGATGCAATTCGAATATGGGATGTATCGAAGCGAACCTGCTCAAAAGTTTTCCGCAGACACCCTGATGGCGTTACGGCTATTGCTTCCTCTCAAGGATCTAATTTAGTTGCCTGCGCATCCTTTGACGGGACTGTGACCGTTTATGATGGACGGTCTGATAACGTTATTCAGACCATGTCAATCAAGGGTTTAGCGTACTCAGTTCGATTTTCCATCGATGGAAAGAAGATCATGTGCGCAGGCAGGAATTCCGGGAACATATGGGATTTATCTCCTAAAGCGGATCTATCGACAATCGACTATGACGGAGATTTCGGTACGTTTTCGCCCGACGCATTGCTTCAATATCCAGAGGTTTTGTGAAGATTTGGAAAAAGAAGAGTGGATCAGCACCATGAACCTTCTGTTCAAGACTCGGACGGAGTACAGGCAGTCTGTTTTTCACCGGATGGACAACTGGTGGCATGTCGTTCCATTGTCGCCGCGAAAGGCAGCATTTTCGATGGGACTACAAGCAAATGTCTGTTCATACTTGACGGAGTGATGAAACCTGATTCAATTGTGTTTTCCCCAAATTCCACATTTGTCGCATGTCTGTCTGGTTACTCCCGCATCATGACCTCACGCTTCGCATTCCAAGCCCCACCAGTATGGATATGGAATGTCCAAACTCGCAGTCAAGTCAACTCCATCCAACTGGACCACAATGTAGAGCATATTGCAGTGTCATCTGATGGCGGTCGATTGGTCTCTCTGTCGTGCTCACACATCACACTGTTGGATTTGGCAAGCAAACAACGTCTTGCATATCTGGAATTTGATCGACCATTACGGAGGGTTGCCCAGGTTATGTTTGCTCTCGATGGTGCTAGCATTTCGGTCAAGCATCGTAAACGCACAAAACGTTGGCTTATCTCTCCTGTCCACTCCCCCCTTCAAAGGATGTCATTTGTTCCCACGCAAGAAAAACGGCCACATCGGGATTCATCGGCGTCAAACCAATCCTATCGTTACAAGAGTGGAGATGAATGGATTCTGGATCAATATGGAAGGCGCATACTTTGGGTACCACCAGATGACAGAGCTGCGGTGTGTGATATTCATGGCAAGAAGGTCGTTATGGGGACTAACCGAGGAAGAGTTTATATCGTTGATTTTTCTGCCGTACCGCTCCTTTGACAGAATTTGGAATTAAATTTTCGTATGTAGAGCCAGTATACAGTATATACCTATCTGTGTATGGAACTTGAGGACTGCTTTTTTCTTCGATGTCAGGCTAAGAATATATAATAAACAAAGCAAGGCTGATGATGATTTGAAGGATCAGGTTTGCTTCTCATCTCTCCGGACAGTGAGTACAAAACTCGGACAACATGAGTATTCACTGAACCAATTGATGACGTTTTTGAATGCACCGGAGTCAGGCATCTTTTCTGCTGTCACCATATGGGTTGCGGAAATAAACTATTCTCTGGTGATGGTTCTGTCTTTAGTCTCAAGACTCTCAACTGCAACATCACGAAGTTATGTGGCACTGCAATCATTACCCCAAGTTCAAAATTGAGTTGTGAGATGTCCTAGATCAAACCCCAGTTATTATCAGATCTAACATTGCTTGGGGACAGAAATTGAGAGAAGGTAGTGGTTTTTTTCATATACATACGTGTACCTTACTAGTCCATCCTATCTAACATGATGATAATTACGTCGGGATGAAGCTGACAACAAGCAATATGCATATGCACATCTCGAATGCTACGATGCCATCAAGGACATACAATATCCTATCTCCCATGCAACGACTACTCCGGATCATGTTGTCCAGTTCTAACATATATAAAAAAGTCCGAGAAAATACAGTCCTAAACAATAACAGATTTGTCAATACAATAGGAAGTCACATAGGAAGTCGCAGCCAGAAAGATTAAATGAAGAAGCCACCACACAACCCAGTCCGAAAGCCGTCCGGCCTTCATCATACACCTGTCGAACATCCACTTGCAGGCACCGTTGTTGAAACGGCATCCCAGGCGTCAGGGTAATTGCACCCAGAGATAGGTGTTGGCGCAAGTGTATTGTCTGCTTTATCCGCCCAACCATCCATACTGCTCACACCAGTGGCGGTGATACTTGGTGGTGGTAATGTGGACACAGTTCCGGTTGGCGTATACATCGGCAACTGAGCAACGTTTACAATGATATTCGACAAGGTGGCTGGCGGCCATGGGAACCCTGAGGTTGCAGTCGGACTAATTGTTCCAGCCCCCGCTCCACCCGTTTGCCATGGAAGATACACTCCATCGAAAGGATTTGAAACAACCCCAAGAGAAACACATTTGCCAGCTGCCATCCGTGGATCTGTCGGCACCCAGCCATTCTCGAGGCCGAGTTTATAAGACCATAAAGGAGCTTCAACCTTTCCGGCGGCAGAGTTTCCAACCTTTGAGATTATTATTAGGGACAATGTGAAGATGTAATGGATAATAGATCCAACCTTCCACGTCCAGAAGAAGTAATGTTGCAAAGCATCCATACTCGCCAAGGCAAAGTTTTGCAGACCGTCTCGAATAGTCTGATTCCATGTCGTATAATCATCCCACATGCTACAATCCCCATAGTTGGGTGTGTAATTCGATGTTCCCAACAAGAATAGCCCACAATCGTTGTAGCCGTTGCTAAACTCTCCCCCCAATGTGACCCCAAAAGCGGTCTGACTGCAATGAGAATGAAAGATGAGTGAGCTTTGGACAATCTTGGGCGAAAACAAACCTTGTGTTCATATTAGGTCCCCAGCTACACGCTTTTTGTGGCCAGATTCCACCAGGCAATCCGTCGGGCCCTGGAACAGCGAACGGTTGGGAATTAGAAACTCCATCGAATGCGAAGTAGGGATGGGTATCCAAAATAATCCGATCAGACCCAGGTAAGAAGCCTTCCCACGTCGACAGCCCAGTGAATCCATCATGTATAACGATATATGGTCCATTTCCTGACCCGTAACCCGTAATTGATCGAATCATATTATGCGCCTCGATGTAACTATAAGTTCAAGATGAATAAGACACTAGCGAGTGAGAGGAGACACTTACAAAGATGTTATCTCGTTTTGGCCAATAACATTTAGCAAAGCTTCGTTTACAATGCTGAACATCGGGACCACATTCTGGTACTCAGACTGAGTAATAAACTCAGTAATGATGCGGATGTAGTTCAGCGTTCGCTGTGCATTCGCGAATCCCATGACACCATTCATGAAATTAATTGAACCTGATTTGCCCGAATGATTGTATCCTGGAACATTAACAAATTAAAATATTATTCAAAATTAACGGGAGGTGGCTTGCCGTTTTGAGAACCAGGGATGGTGTGGAGATCAAAACTATAGAAAGGAAGGTCAACATACCGCCTCTAAATTAACAAATTGACATACTTCACACGCATACCGTACTTCCTGGCCCAACCAAGAAATCGGAGGATATATTTCCAAGAAGTCTTTGCCAAGAAGGGTTCATCTGCCCAAGCATCGATCGCCCAAAAAGGGATAGGTAGGCGGATCCAGTTCAGACCGGCACCTGCCATTTGAGCGATGTCTTGCTCGGTCTGGTTGCGTTCAACAGGAGTCAGATATTATGGTTGAAACTGGCTCACAATAAAGGTATCATAATGAGTCTCCAGCTGACCGAGGCCTCCACTTGCAGTATCCGCAGCCATCATCTGACTCAATGACCATTCATCCGAAGAGCCACTGTATTTTTGAAACAAAGCGGGAGCGATGAACGGTTCTAGGACAAACCAACCGCCGATATTTACGCTGTTAATGGCCGACAGATGAGATCTGCACAGAACGATATTGTGAACACGACTTACCCTTGAACCTTGTCTGTGCCCCAGTTCCACGATGTATTCAAAGGTGGTGTCCACGAGTTTGGCCGTGCGTCGTCGTTGTAAGGGTTGGCAGAGTCGTTCACCCCTAAAAAATGTTGAGTAACATTCAAGTAAAGAAGACGACAAAGAGCTTACAGTATCCGCCGAAGGAATTGTTATAAATGAAAGTTGTGCCATCCTGCATGACTACGGTAGATCCATCGCCTCCAAAAGTAATGCTGCCACTGGGAGTTGGAGATGTGGAGTTATTGCCAGGGGAATTGGACCCGCCTCCGTTTGAAGTACTTGTGTTTTGGTGATTTTTTGGCTTGATGACGAGGAAATAGACAGGTAAAACGACAGCAACCACTACTATTATGAAGATCGCGAAAGCCACGAGCCAGAATACAGGTCTCCGCCAGATAGAGCGAGGTTTCTTGGGAGTGTATGTGTCCTGGTCAGCTCTCTCAGAAGTAGTTAAAAGAGGAGCTGAGTTATTAGGGGTGGCGTATGATTCACGGGGGGTCGAACCGATGGAAGAGACGACATAAGGTGCGAGTGGAGGAACTGGAATGAATAACTGATTGTCATTCAGATTGGGGGGATCGAGGCTGGGGGACACTGGAGAACCATCGACGGCCGCGGATTGGTATAGGGACGACCTGGACATTCGCACAACGACAAAGATAAGGTCCTATCGGGAGAAAACTGGCTGACCGCAATTTGACTGTGCTGTATATAGATGGATCCAGGGTGATCCGGAGGTCCGATGACAGGCTGTTCGTGCACTCATGGTTTTTTCTCCTATTACAATTACGGACAGTCAGGAGATCAATCAAACGGTTAGCGACGATTTGTTTGCTCTGTAGAATAATTGGTTTTGTGGAGTGGTAAATTATAGCTCGACAGCACCATGGATCAACTTGAAGAAACGCAACAGAGATTTTATACAGAGCGCACTGAAAGGAGCTGTGACGGGCCTGCCGCATCACTTTGATCCGTAGTTAGGGGTGCCATCACTGCATCCTCAGGCTAGTTGGTCGTTTGCACTGATTCAGTGGCAATTGACCGGAACCGTTCAAGATGCGCCCGTCGTAGTTCCTTATATAAGCAGAGCCTCGTTTTTTGCCTCTTCTAAATTCAGCAACGTCGTCGTTTAAAATGCAAAATAACATCCCGGCCTCATATACAATCCCTTTCAACCTGGTTCATGCTGTTCTGGTCTGAGATGGTGCGCGAAATGGCTTCAATAGTCGAGCGCTTGGTATTTCATTTGTACCAGGGTGAATCAGGTCATTACTCTTTCCCCGCTGCGACGAGTCTTGCTTGGGATCGTTGTACTTTGTGTGAACGAACTCTCTTCAAAAACATACATCATTCTGGACATGCAAAGATCTTTGAATTGATTCTACGGCGCTTCCTGCATCGCCGTATTGGACAGAAGGTCAATCTGGACATCATGGGATCAGTGCATGGTACACCCTGGTAAATCAACTGGGTAGGGTGTTAGACTCTTGGTACACACCTCGAAGAGATTCCGTAAGTATCCGGATCATATCTGATTTTGGTGAGTTAACTATGGGTGCGGAGCACTCTGAGTCGTTGGATGAGATAAGATGGTTATTCCGAGAATATCCCATAAAAAATACTTATGTGGGTTCCAATGAATCATGGCATTATTGAATCATTAGCCGCCGTACGCCTTTTTTATCTGAGTTTCACTGAGCGAATATCTGACCCTGTTGCAGGATAATGCGACGGTGGCTTTGCGCTCGATATCGAACGTATTTTCATGAAGCCACGAGCAAGACTCTCATAATGACACGTTCACCGTTGGTCGATGACTCGATGGATTTGAAAACAGTAGAAGAGAAGCTGAACTTTATCTAGGAGGCAATTGCCAAGGTCGGTAAGTTCTTGTTAGTAGCATTGATCTTTTCTTCAAGTAGACTTATTGTTCGTGAGGTCACCGGGTTTCACTGGCATGTTACACGCGGCTGTCCGATTCCGAAAAGAACCCGGGCCCAGGGTGATATTGCTCATAATGCTCAATACTCCTTCCATGGGACCGCACTCGAATTCACAGGAACGACCAGTCGAGCATGTCTTTCAAGTTCATTGTTGACTGTTTACAATCGACTCTGTCGTGAGTCCGTGCCGATTCTCTGTGTAAGCTGCTGGCAGTGGCAACATACTTCTGGCAGTAGCCGTGTGCGAAGACTGCTTACCAAATCAATGGTTCCGAGAATTGTCCCCTCCCTTTATCAAAAAGTCTTCTCAACTTCACCCCCCCAGTCTCACAAGTAGTAGTTGTTCTTTTTTTTCTCTGACTTTTTTTAGAAAGCTTTCAAAGCCAAAGAAATGTAGCGAAATGGCGAGGGGAACTTCCACCTGCCGGCTTCAAGTTGCTCCAACCTCATGTTTCTCTGTTCCCACAGTGCTGAATGGGAGATAGTTCTTAGCGCCTCGCTCATAAAATTGTTCAGCTCTACAGTTCCATCATAGGTTATGATATGGAGCTCATATCAGAGACCTTACTCCGGATCATCAGACCGCCCTCGTTACTCGCAATATTCAACTGTTCCCGGACAATGGCGTTTTCACTGGAGATTCACCGTATGTATCTTGCTTGTCCGACATCCCCTACACGTAGGCTGTTCCTTAACAGCAATCTTCCGCAGTCAACTTCCGCCGATGAATAAGTTATGCCCGAAGAAGACCCACCGGGCTGATACCCCCGTAACAGGCGCCATTCTAAGTATATTACGAACGGCATGCCCTGAGATTCCCTGAACGGGTTCCACCATGGCCCAAATGAACATTGGCGAGGCGCATATCATTGCTCTCTGGCTCAGATCCATTTTCTATGGTAGTTTGTCCTCGGATAACCTATGAGAAATGTCTGACCCATCCATGCAGGCATGAATTCCATCCTGGTGTGGGCTTGCTTATTCGTTCTCACCCGGCGAAGGAGACAGTCGGAGGATATATCCAAGTTCTTAATCATAATTGTTATCGCACAATATTTGGTTTCAACCGCGGACGTTGCTTTAGCACTAGAGGTGTGTGATCATTCCTAAACTTGAACCCCACATTGCAGTCGAACTCAAGATGAAGTATATCAGCATGTTGTGACTGGATTTATTAATAATGGCGGCCAAGGAACTACTTCGTTTTTCACATACGAGCCAAATCCCGTAAACGTTGCCGACCTGCTCTGTATTTCCACAAACGTAAGTTGATAGTATGTTCTATGACAAAAATGACTAAATATTCAGTGGGTTTAAACTAGTCTATTTTAAACGACGTTGTCATTGTGAGTGTAGATAGCTCATGAAGATAGGTTCGATGCTGAGCGTTTGATGCTAGGTCTGGCGCTGCTATTGTGTTTGGGGAAAAAACTGGAATTTCGTAGCGCTGCCTACAATGCTTGTCGTCGCAACCATAGGTGAGTCGCTTTATCCCCCTCTTGTTTCTTCGTCTGAGAGTGTACCCCTCAGCCTGCGCGATAGGACAAGGGATATCTTTCCGTACATTGAAAGACAGTCATAACATATTCAGCCCTAAAATTGTGCCCTGGAACTCATCCCTTTATGCACTGTCGCTTTCCACAAACGCGATATGCACGTCGCTGATCGCGTTTCGTATTTGGTGTGTCACTTTGAGCACTCGTATATTGACTTGGCTTACCGTCCAAACCAGGACATTGCTCCGCAGGAGCTCGATGAAAGCTGCTTACTCCAAACTTTTGATCTTGATCGTTGAATCCGGGATGCTGTATTCTGCTGCCCTTATCATCGGACTTGGACTATATGCGACACATTCCGTATCATTTTTCATTGTCTATGATCAGTTTGGACAGATATCTGTGCGTTTTGATTATCGCTTGGCAGTCTTTATCGTCACACTCATCTATTCATGATCAGTCAATCATACCTACGATGATCTTGTTGCTTGTTGGGTTAAAGCTGACGTCAAATGATGTGCACTTGAGGATATCGACGAAGAGCACGATGCCCATATTCGCGAACAACTCCCAGGGAGTAAGATTCCCCCCGACCTATGCTAAACCGGTGTCCAGTGTCGGGGAGACCAGTGCAAACTTGACCGATCCAGGTCAAGATATCAAGCTCTATCCTCTTCGTCGTGATGATGCTCCTCCTAGCGTATAAGAGATGGAGGGTGGATTGTAAATCTACTGTTTGCAAGTTTCCCGATTGCATGATTTGTATTTGATAGGTATTTTAGGTACTTCATTTTTGTAAAAACGTGTCTCCGGATCTGTATGGCTTATTGTATATCTTATTATAAAGTCCAAAGCGTGAGTTTTTTTCCGCTGGTAAAATAGCAACAAGTAGGTTGTAAACAGAAGTGTAATGATCGATGTTGCTGGTATTGAGTGGGTGGCATAGCCGGTGATTCTTTTATCCATGCTTGATGCATTGATTCATTAGTATGACTGACCCTTGGGTTATAAGAAGACAGGTTTAACTGAACCTCCCCGCGTTTGCTTGAGAAGGCGCATGCCTCTGCGATCACGTCACGGTATACCTTCGTTATGGAGTACGGAAGGTCCACAGCGATTCAGGAAGGAAGAATACCAATTTCTATTCGGTGTAGGAACAAAATCGACTGCGAACAATAGGGTCGAACCCTCGACGTCGAGTACTTTACGCCGGCTCGCCGCGGCTATCATGTTTTTTTCATTTGACATAGCCACCGGGGTTCCAAATCCGATCAATCATTATCATCATCACCCAGCGACGAATTTGTTTACCAGTGTAGTACACTTGCAAAATTACAACGTAGCACTGCCATATTTCGGCTAGTCGTCTGCATGGCTGGACGGTTTTGTTCTCTTTTTTAAGACAAACGTAATGCACTAGTCTAATCACTTCATATGAGGTATACTACTAAAGAAGTGTTTTGTAGCCGTCTTGGGGACCAACTATTGAGAGCGAACAATCTAACGTATTATCCTCAAACTCTCAGCCAATCATCTACTGCGCCACGTTTCTATATCATAACCGCTAGTCATTCAGGTATGAGGTTTGTAATTGTGGGATCAGAGCGGCGCATCACCTCATAACCTCGCCTCCATTGTTTGTTCTCAATTTAGGCATGTGAGGGCACCGTCCGAGTCAAATTCCTCTGGCGGTGTACGCAGCCCTCTGGACAACTGATGTGACTGGGACCATTCCGTGGCCAAATTAGGCTGTCTACGAGCTCACAGCGGGAACGTATTTAGACTGATGCTCCCGGATTCGGTATGCGATGCAACTGGGGATAATTTTTCCAGTTAATGTGCCGTTTGCTTCCCGCCGCATACATGCTTTGACGATTAAACTGAGGCGCATATAAACCTGAGGGTGGGGATCCCCCTCAGTTCTCTTAGACTCTTCTGCAAAAATGCCTGCTCGGACTAACGACTATGTATGTTTTTTTTTTGCTTTTCTGGTGGGTGGATGTAATTTGATGTGGCGCCACATATTCTAGGACGCTACTGCTCGACGCCAGTCTCTAACGACTAATGAAGGCGCTTGGTCAAATACTAGCACAGGTCGTCCGACCCGTTCAGTTGCTGTGGATGCACCTGGCGCTTCATCTCCATCCAATACACCATTTACGCCCCCGCGGGTGATTCCCAACAATCGTGGGGTCGTCAATGGAGTTGATTCCGCCACGTTGTATGAACGCCATCCAACGCAACACATTCCGGCTATAAACAATCATGTCAATGGCGTTCAGTCGTCCAGGCTCCGTGGGCTTCAATCAGCACAGTACACGCCAGCAGGTTCAGGACCTAGTGTCCACGTCAATATGAATGATACCCGTAATCAAGTCAATAGAATCCGTTCGACTGCTGTCTATGCATCTCCACCTCCGAGCCAATCCGATCTCAATCGACAATCGTCGCGATCAAGCAGGTCTCACGTACTAGACTCTCACCCTTCTTCTTCTTCGTCTTCTGCTATTACTCCTCAAGATTATTTCCCTCCGTCTGCCACACGCCCGCGACGAAACACTGTTCGCGTATTCGGGTTTAATCCGGAGCCTGTTGTTCCTTCTCAAAACAATGCACACTCTCCTGGTGTACCGGTGCCACAATATGGTTCTGCCCCGCCCGTGGGAGTAACTGTTCCCAGGCGCGGACGTTCTACTGGTGAAGCGCCAAGATTCAGGTCACTATTGACGCTAAGCTTGGATCGTCACGCAGGTTATACCCCAGCGCAGGCTCCTCAGGAGAGTCCTACGTCTAGACCTGGTAAGGGAATAGTTATTGGAGATGCCAAATCTCGAGTCGTTTTTATCTACACTTTTGCTCAGGATCTGCGCTAGGGTGGCAGCAGTCAGGTTATACCCATGGTGGGTAGTCTACTCGCGTATACGCACCCCAAATGTAGAGCTCAAGAATGAACATGTATTAATATAAATATAAACTCTAGAACAAGCCTCAAGTGCAAGCCCGCCGGTTTCCGTTCAGCCCCCACATAGACAGAATTTTCAGATTCAGTATGCGCCAGTTCCTCGGGGTGTAGTCGGTACAGGCCCTCTTGCGCATTATCGAATATCGCCTCAAAGGTTGGATCAAGACGATTCTTCAGGGTTCGATCAGTCAGGTCCTTTGCCCCCGGTTTATGAGGACGGGTCTGTTGGCGACGAGGCGTCGTCTTCATCTTCAAGAACACGGCATGGCAGACGGTAGGCCCTAGTTGGGACACTAGCTTTGCAGATGTATTGTTTTATACATGTAAATATCTCTTGACTTCTTGTTCGTACATAGCTCGGTTATATGATATACGCGTATACCCGTGAATTCCGTTGTCGCATATCATCTATCTGCATAAACGGATAGACGAAGTCACAGAATACATATACCATATGTTACATGGGTAAAAAAACCGATCATACCTTTCACGACTCTATTCCACCAGCCGCTCAAGCAAGCGATTTGCTCTTGTATATCAACACATAAGCAGACGCGTCTTCGCCTGTAAAGGAATGAATAAACAACACAGTTCAATCAGAGTAATGGGGCAGAAAAACAACCTCCACCATCCAGAGTCGCAAGCTTTTCAGCAGGAAACTCTGAGACTTTTTCATCATCAAATTTGTACCAGTCTTCATCTTCCTCGCTCAACGTCCCTTTCTGGCCATCTTTGTCAGTCTGGTATGTGCGGGCATGGAAAGCGCTCTTTTTGACAAAGCCGATATAGTGACCAGCATCTGCTGCGGCACCTTTGTGCGTTATGATAGCTGTTGTCGTGGAAGATCATATTCCATCAGAGAACAGATCTTGGTAACTATACGAGGTATGACGCTTACCGACTAACTCGTACATCCCCGTAACACTGGCACCAATATCTCCTTTCAGATCAGGATTGATGAGAGCTTCCAATTCTGCCAATTCTTTCTCCCGATATTTGCTCTCGTCTTCGAGTATATCAGGCGGCGGAGCTTTGTCGTCGTCCTTCTGCGCATCGTTCGAACCAGTTGGATCGGCTTCCATGTTTGCGGTGTCAGAAGTATCTACAACATCTGCTTTCTTCCCCTGTTGTTTCCGTATCTTACGCCTTCCAAATCTCTCATTTTCAATCTCGATTAGCCTTTCTTGCAGTGGTTTCAATTTGGCCTTGAGATCCGCCGTTACAAGGCCGATTGCGTTGTATTCGGTTGGAAATTTCACTTTGCGCTGGATACAATTTCGTAAGTTTCCGTATTAGCCGCCATATGAGGATACGTACCATGATCTTAGCTTTCTTCCCGATGTCTCGTCTCCATGCGAATCTGACCATATGAACGGTCAGATATGTAGGAAGGCGTTCTAATCGAGAAGATTGGGTGTAAGTCGCTTCTCGGTTTAACGTTGGCGAGCGTTTAGATACTTCTTGGTCTAGTGACTGCACCATCGGGCAGTAGGAGATTAAAAAGACTTTCGAGATAAAATAGACAAAGCATCCTTACGGCCTTGATTCCAAATTCCATATAGTTTGTTTGGATAGAAATATTACACTCAATTTTCAGAACATTTTCCGTAGATATTGTAGGCGCTTCTTCCGGAGCTTCATCGCACCGCAGTCTAGCCAGGGGATCAATAAACCGGCAATAAACAGTGTTTGTAACATACTCTCGACGCATCCTGCCTGTCATCCAGCTCTCAACGAATTTTTTCCCCGGAGATTCAGCAGCTGGAAGATCCTTGAGAGAACCGAGAATTTGAGAGTAACATTCTTCGGCATCTGTAGAAGGGATGATTCTTTACTAACTTGGAATTAGACGATGACTACTTTCCTTGTTGGGAAAATGCCGCCATGGCTTTGCTACCACCAGATCGGCTAAGCTCCGCAAATTGAGGGAAGGTTTGTCGCAAAGTAGCAAGGAACTGAATAGGCACGTATACGTCAGTTGTCCGAGACATAGATCTGTACAACTGGTCTAACGACGCGGGCATACCGCCGGATGAAGAGCTGAGGAACAGGGTCAGCCTCTGGTCAGTACAAAAATTTGGGGATCATACTTTGTTAGGGAAGCTTGTAGTTCCGGAATGGATCGCATGGCTTGGATGGTGGCATTCATGTAACAAGTGTTACCAAGGTTCTTGAGGCCGACAGGAAGAGATAGCTAATAATCTGATAGTACGCATAATATGACAAGAATTGTGGTAAAAAATGACATACTGCTTCAGCCAGCTCTTGATCATCCATATCTTTATTAAGAGATTAGGCCATGATTAAGGGATTTGAGAAAGGCAGAATCAGCTTACCTTCCAAGAAAACAGTTTGTTTTTCCGGAGGTTTTGGCAATTCCCCAGCAGCACCTATAACCATAAAACTCATGCCTTCTTTGATGACGACTTTACCCCAGTCTTCGTCCTTGAGAGTGCCACCTTTAACCATGACTTTCATCCGATCTGGAGGAACGCCTGTTGATTGGTAAATGGCATCTTTGAAGACTCGAGGGGGCTGAGAAGCATCCAAAGCAAGCGAGTGAGTTTTTCCTGAATGCTTTACTGTCACTTGGAATAAGGACATTATCATACGCGTAATCGCAGGTGGTGGATGTTATTAAGGAATAGGAAAGTATACGCGCAAGTCTGTGATCGACCGGACAAAAATGGGTTGATAATTTTTGTTAACTTGTACGATTTTTTTTGTGATCTCATAACAAACGTTTTGTGATCTAATAACAAACTTTTTGTAGTCTATAACAAACAAATTTGTAGTGGAAGGCAATACGTCATCCAGCGCCCATGTGATATTGTGCAATGTGGACACGTTTGCCTGCGGCTTTTTATTCGTGTTCACCTCCTCGCAGTCGTTGGCTAACATCTGTACAACGACGACGACAACAACAACAGTTCTCCAGCTTGTCAAGAATGACTATCTAGTAAGCGTAGATATTATCTATCTCTCTGCACTGAACGATGCTGAGAGTGCCTCTCAGCTACTCCTTGACGTTCTTCCTCTTGGCCGCAGAAATGGCCACATTCTGCATACTGGTCTTCCCTTTCCCTTATTCGATCAAAAGAAAACTATTTAGTTTTCTTTCACACTCTCCACTTGTCGCTAAAGTCGCATATGGACTCAAAATCGCCTTCATATTCGTAGCCATTCTCTTTTTGGACGCTCTCCAGCGCATGTTCCGTACGGCTGCAGAGTCTGAACTGGCGAGGAGCGGTGGCCAGGGCATGCATGATGTTCGTACAGAGACAAATCATGCAGCCAAGAAGTTCTAGTACGGTCACGCCACCAAGACGGTATCATGCCGATTTACTCACTTGACGTTCCCTTATAGCTCTCAACGAAACGTATACTTGACAGGATTCACACTCTTTTTGTCTCTCGTCCTTACTCGTGTGTTCGCCATCATCTTGGACTTGATCGAAACCCAGGATCAATATGCTAAATTGAAACAACAGGTTTGTTCTCTCATTTCTGCCCTTTACGCGTCATACCTATTAACGTCTTACGGGACAAGCAGACGTCCACCAACTCCCGCTCTACTGACGCCCAAGCGAAAGAGATCGAAGATTTGAAGAATAAACTGGCCGCAAGTGAAAAAAAGTCTGTGGATTTTGGTAGGACCCCCGATAATCCCTATATATCTTGGTTCCAGGTGCGGACGAAAATTGACCAAAAAGGGGCCGA
>QLOR01000719.1:0-47515 GCA_003313825.1 Sarcodon aspratus
GTATTTTGTTGACGAGTCCTACAACCGCGACTCAACCCCATCCACCCTACGCATTTGGCACAAATTTATTGCAGACTCTTCTGGTGCCATCGGATCCTCACACACAGACGTTTAGTCCTCCTGTTGATTCTGTCAATGGCCACAATTCCGCAGCTCTCCTCGCTCCGCCAATGGAGCCTCAGCTTTCGGGCTCGGGGTCGTTAGCAATTCGTGCAATGAAGTCTATGAGGTCTATGGCTAGAATTGGAAGCTGGGCGCAAGTCAAGAACGAAGACAAAGAAAAAGAGAAGGTGGTGATGAAGGAAAAGACGGAGGCGAAGAAAAAGAAGAAGAAGGGCACGAAGGAGAAAAAGGCAAAGGAGAAGACGATTCGATTGTCGGGAAGTAGTTTCGAGGCAGGCACAGCCACCGACTTCTTACCGGTCAAGATTTCTGAGGACGTCCCAGGGAAAGACGACGAAACTAAATCCCTTGGAAAGAAGAAACAGAGCATCCTCGGGTTGGGATTGCCTTCGTCAATGAAGTTTGGAACCATTCGAACGATATCCACTTCGTCTTCCGTTGAGAATCCACAACCAGCCACAACTATCAAGCGTTCATCATTGAACATTTTTGCAGACCGAAGACCTTCCTCGACGATTTCTAATTCATCGTCTTTACGACCGCCGTCTACACTGTCTGGAATTTCCGGAAAGTCTTCTTCTGGTTCAAATGCGTCCATTAAATGGGACGAGGAAGGCCTAGAAAATGTAAATGATATGAGAAGGAAGGATCGGGAGCACAGGCGGAAGCAGAAAGTGGATAGTTTCGGCTTTGAGGCTACAGTGGGTGTTAAGCAGCGAGATGAAAGTAGAAGGTCGTCAGAAGGGAGAAAGCGACCCTTGGTTAGTGATATATTCCCCGAGACTCGACAACAGCCCCGTTTAGCTTCTCTTGAACCATCTTCCCCACCTCAGTCGACAATATCTCCCAAGAGTGCGGTTATCAATATCGAAGAAGCAACGTTGGATGGACATGGTTGGGAATCAGAAACTCCGATCAAACGTTCTCGACCTCGACCTGTCTCTGAGCAGATACTTGGGAGACCTATGAGGCCCCCAGCTATTTACAACGATGTTGATGGTGCGCATAATATCCCACTCACTTTGGATAATAATATTGACATGTTTTTGCAGGTGCTTTGTCTATCTTGGATGCTGCTACCAACGATTTAGCATCTCTGATAAACAGGCTGGATCTGGAAGCCACACCATGTACGCCTGATCGTACCCCGATTCAACGACCATCTGTTTCATCTCTGCGGTATTCTGCAAGTATTCGAGCGTCAGGTGGAAACCACGAGAGCCCAATCAGCTTTTCCAGGAGCAAGAGGAACGATGTGGACAGTCCATTGAGGAAAGCTGTAGCCATCCGGGCTAGTGCAGCGTCGATAAATTCCTTACGACCGTATTCGCAAGCTATCCACAACAATCAACAAACGAAGGTCTTGAATAGGAACGAGCACCTCATTGGCAAACAAATAGTTCCATTGGCCGAGTTAAACTGGTCTGTCTCACCCGTTAAGAATCCCGGTCCGCCAGTAGCGATGAAGCGTCCAGCCCATCGACGTACCCTGAGCCCGCCATTGCCTGCAGCAGATCCCCCGGCTGTCTTCCAACCTTTGCGGCCCCCAAAGCCGAAACGGACGAGTACGGTGTCGGACAGCTCAGAACTACTCACACCAAATGGTTTTGCTTTTTCCTTGTCACCAAAAACGAGCACCCCGGTTGGCCACAATCAGGAGCCTTTAGTTCCATCTTCCTCAACATTCGGAGATAGGCCGTCAAAGGTTTCGTCAGTTAGGAAACGGTCCATTGGCGAAGAAGACAATAGTTTGACTCACAGTCCCACACCCTTGCCTGTATTCAAGACTGAGCTACGACATTCGAGAACAAAATCATCGCTTGTCAGCAACAAACCTGTTGGAATGCCAATTGCCCCCGAAGCGAAGAAAGGCTTGGGTATGGCCGGTACGATGGGAAGCGCTGTTGAGCCGGATATCGACCCTGAGGATCCCGATTCAGATATTCCAGATGAACTACAAATTCTCTTGTCCAGTACTAGTATAAATGGTGAAGAAGTCGAGGAAACACTCTCTTATAGGCAGCCAGGTGCGTGTGTCCCTCTTGAACATATGATCTGCCATTAATTCATGAGGTTTTAGGTTCTTCCATAGGCTTACTGCCTGAAGCGCCTTTACCAGAAATGGCGAGCGATACCGTCAGGACTGTTCAACAATCTCCAGAACACTACGAAGAACCTCAGCCCGTTTTCCGTGCACAATTGTATGACGAAGATGCTAATAACGCTGACGTTGAAGGTTCATCTGACGATGATGACACAAAGAAATCTTTCGACTTTACCGGAGAGCTCAAGAAACTTAATGAATCAGGCGCCTCGGACAGAAGAAGTTTTGTGGAGCAGTTGGAGAACGCGTTCAGGACACCGGCAAGGGTTGACTTGAAGTATGACTTCTTGGATGCTAAGGACCTGAATCGCCAATTTTTGGTCCCTCTAGCTCCTAGTCTTCCTCTCGGAACCGCGCAAGACTCGTCCAGTTCAACGATGGCAACAGTGACAGAGAACCATTCTCTTGTTGAAGCACAAGTTTCTCACGATAGCCCCATTTCCGACAGCGAAGGATATTGTGGCCGTTTGAACATTTCGCGGAACTCGATGAACCTGGAAGAAGAATCGATTCAACGACAAAGGAGTGTTTCTTCAAACAGCTCAAGACCATCGGATGGGCAGCTGAATGTCAGTTTCAAGTTTGGTGGTGGTCAGCTTTCGCCGCCTACGGATGATATGCCTGTTAGTCTCCCGAGAACACTTTCCGATATCATACCACCCCCGTCTCATCACTCCCGCAACAACTCACTCTCATCCTGTATGAGTGAGGACAGTTCTGTTCTCAAGTCTATTTTCGCTCAGGCAACAAACGTATTGCCATGTGCCTCTGAGGTAGCCATTCCGCGACCACGACCGCGTTTAGATTCAGACTCGAGTTCCAAGCGATATCCAAGGCAGAACTATACGCTATCCCAATCTGCAGATACGTCTCACAGTCCAAATCGAGAGGATTCCAGGATCAGCTTTGCGGGTTTCGACTCCTTTGATGAAGTACGACGTGGATTTGAGTTTGGGCCTGATAGACCGGCCTTTTACCCTCCTCCGGGTGCCGAACCCTCTAGACATCACAACAAACACGATTCTGTCCTCAGCATTGCCTCCGTATCATCTTATGGATCTGTCATCGACCACGGAAACGTAGATCCTTTCGGTTATGCGCATTCTAGTCGACCAACGTCGGACGATATGTCTATGTCTATGTCCGTGGATGATACATTCTCTTTCATTCGTAGAGGGCCCCGAACTCGCGTGGACAGCGACGCGTCGAGCTTCTATTTCAGGTCACAACCGTCAATGATGGGACCAATTCGAAGGGGCCATCGTGTTCGCGATTCTATGGTTTCTGTAACATCCAACGCTCCGCCGGTCAGCTTGTACAACCGCAGCCACGGAACACATCGACGAAATGATTCAAGCACTAGTGTAAGTTCTATTGCGTATTCCTACGCTATGCATGGTGTAAATGCAGGAAGAGCGAGTTGGGCGAGACATAGTCGTAACGATCCTTCTCTCGATTCAATCATGAGCGACTATTCTCCGATGAGACTTGGACGTCCTGGGTTGGGAGATAAGATGTTGGATTCAGTATTTGATCATGGGATGCCTCTTACTGCTATCTCGGCTTCTCCGACTCAAAGTATGGATGCTAAGTTGAATAACCCGACATCGTATGATTCGATCATGGACACCAGGGCGTCGCTTACCCGGGCGGATTCCTTGTTTGATAACACTGGCGACAAAACCTCGACGTCTTCTGATTCGGTTTTCTTGGACAATCTGCAACCAGCCCGAAGCAATCAAGGTCGTCGTTTCCGTCCCATCTCTATCATCAGTGTAAATAGCAATCATAGTCCCCGCAAAGAAGATGACACGATGATTTCTGTAAGTGCTTTTCGCTTTTATGCTCTTCCCTGTTCTGAAAATTGGCTACAGATGCTGGGCGGTGGTCATGTCCGTCGGAAGTCAATTGGTTCCATGATTCAACATTCTCCATGTGCTAAAGCTGGAAAGAAGAGGCCGAACGCACCCGCGGACAAACATGTGTCCATTGAAGAGGAGATTTCACCAAACAAGGCACGCGTCACAGCGAAGCCTTCAATCGTCTCTACCACATCTTCCAAGTTCGGGGGCGAGCGTATGATCAAAGCTCGCAAAGGCGTTTTAGAGAGGCAGAGTCTAGAAGCAAGTTGCCTTGTCGCCGAAGGCGAGGATTTAGCTTCGTTCGGTGAGTGAAAATTGCATTGTTAGATCGATCGTCTCTGATGGGTCTGTGCCGAAGCTCTCGAGGCATCTTCCCTTCGTCCAGGACCCGCTGCTCGCTCACGGTCGAGCACCTGTACTTCGGCAAGCTCTGGGACGGAAACCCCTCCTCTATCTTCGGACGCATCTTCAATATCTGGCGGTTCACAGTCTAGCATCGATATGGGTCATCTAAATGTTATCCTGTCCAATATGACACATCCAGTTACCAGGCCGACACGAAGAGCACGGGCGCGAGGCCATGGTCACCGGCGTCGCATTTCTGACGCTCGTGCTTCAAGGACTTCTGTATACGAAACAATTCAAGAAGAGAGTTCTACTATGATGAGCCCGGCTCCTGCTCCTGACAGCGATGCTCGATCACCTATCTCTGCCACGAATTCTGTCTATATTGTTGATTCTGAACCAACCGACACGGAATGGGATGACGATCGTGGAATCATCGCTATGCGACGGTACTTTGCTTTGAAGGATGAAGCTCACGATACAGTCAAGGAGAGCCGGAGGATCTGGACTGATACCCCGTTCTCTCTGTTCGCTCTTCAATGTTAGTATCTTGTCTTCATACACCAAACAACATTCGCTGACAAATTTGAATAGCTTTCCGACCCCCTGAGCATCCTACAGGCATGCAAGCGTTGCTTGAACACTCGCAGAAGAATTATGGACCACTGCCTTCCGAGCTCCGACCACGCAAGGTCCGCTCCCGAACGTACTCTCGTCCTTCTCCCTATCCTGCAAGCATTGTCAAGCGTTCTCTTTCTCCGGAGAAGCCTCGTCCCGCCTTGGAAGATGTCATCATGACCTCTGCTCCGATTCAGCAGCCTCTCCAGACGAAGCCGACCAATACCATGACTCCGGGAACTGCTCTTGGATCTCTCAATCCAATTTCACCGTTCATCGTAGATTTTGACAAGTCCAAAAGAGACAATACCATCGGTAGTCGTCGTCCCCGTGTCACCTCTAGTGCCCGCAGGAATGCCCTGGGCTGGACGAAACGTAGTACAGGAAAGTCGTCTGATCTCAAAGAAAATCTTGGCGTCGGAACGCTGACCACGTAAGTCACTCAACTTTGTGTATCGATGCGTTGTCATTGATTACCTCCACTAGCCCTTCTGATTCCCTCAGGATCAATCGTCCTCGTCCTCGTGGTAGGCCTACTCCTGGCAGCGTAAGATCTGTCGCACCACCGGTCCCTCCATTGCCTCAACTGCCTCAACTGCGAATTCGATGATCTTATTATAACCGACTCTGTCACTCTACTCGAGATGTTCGTTTTGATGTCTTGTACAAGCTTATTCCGACGTATGCTATGCCCTATGCCCCGTTCCGACCATCTCTGCTTGCCTTTATAAGAGTGCTCCATCCTCTCCAACTGCTCCGGAGCGGTATTCTACTTCACGACCATCGAATGATGCTTTTTTGGATAAAAAAAGTTGACGATCAACTAACGTTTTTGCGTATTCTTTCACTGCTTCTATTCTGTCATGTAAGACATGACCAGTTGTTTGTTTGTTTTTTGTTCAAAATGTTGCATTACGCCTGCAATGATCTTCTACTTCACGTTGACTGGAAGATTTCCTTCCAATATTCTTACTTCGACTTCACTGATTAAATAAACTCAACTTTGTGTTTGTTGTGCTGAAAATCTGGCGGATGTATTTTATTTTGGAATCCGTAGATCGAATACAAAGATGTGCATCTGCTCGAACGTGAGGAAATAGCAAGTGTAGGAGAGACCCCACGCATACAACACAACACAACCAAAAATATAAGTGCATCCTATTGAAGCCCGAATAAAATCAGTCACCACTCTAAAATCATTTTCTCAGAACGTGAGGTTCAACGGATTCGGACTTGATGAGTGCTTTCCACAGCTGTCTCCACGATAGCGGTGATCCCTTTATCAGAAAATTGAGTCGAATTTGAGTACCTATAACTAGAATCAATCACTTCACCTCGTCTCGTTGCATAACGCAGAAACTGCCAACACCGTCTCCATAGGTAAAATTCTCGACGATGACCCAACCTTTAAAAACGACCTTTCTACGGTCTAGTCCGCCAATCCGAAGTCGAAGTTGTTGTCGGTCGCTCGAACTGGCTGCGGGTGAGGGTGCAGGTTTGCACTTGACGTTGAGGTTTTGGAGGGCTTCGTGGATAATTGGCATAAGCAGCGAGAGTCCCAAGTTGCAGTAGAATCTGGTCAAGGAGGGTGTGTAGCGCGTGCCTGATTGGGTTTGTGACTGTGTGCAAGATGAGGGGATCAGTATTGAAAAGAAGAGGAAAGGTAGAAAGTGGTTAGATACTGACGAAGAGTAGGAGGGATTGTGTGAACTGAGAGTTGTGCGTGCTTGATGACATGATTTGGTCTCCGTCGTCATCTACTCTCGATCCACTGGAGTTACAAACCGTCAGAATGGTCTACTGCAAAGAGCATAGCTAAGAGGGGTAGACCGTACGTATTTGCGATATTTGGGGTTGCGATGTCTAGGTCACCAGCAGCCCGCAATGATTCCGTGAGTTTATGAGCTAGAGCTGTGGGTCCTTGACTTGCAATTTGGCTTGGCCTGGCTAAAAATCAGCGTGTTTGTCATGCTGAAGACGGAATAAAGAACTCACCTTGTATGCCAAGGATGTTGAAAGGCTTCAGCGATCGTTAATCGATCGCTTGGGTTTATTGTCAACATCCCGGTCAATAAACCTGCTAGATGTAAGTTTCTTTGTCGGGAGAGAAGAGAAGTAACGCACTTAAAACACTTTCGCTGAACCTATTCCAGGGGTTTTCATGGAATATCTTTCCTGTAACGTATCTGCAGAACTCGGGGCTGCGTTCGGTAGGTTCATCCCATGGAGTGTCTATACCCAATGGACTGGTGTGAGAGAAGCCGTTTCATGATTTGGAGAGGCCATACTTCCTGCTAGCAACGTATAGAGAATAACCCCCATTCCCCAGACATCTATTGGTTCTGCATGGTACGGGGCATCCGAGTTTAGCTGGCGCTCAAGTCAAAATCATATATGTAAGATACACGAGCCACTTACTTCTGGCGCCACATACGGCAGGCTACCACAACGCTCCGTCAATAGGCGTGTCTGACCGCTTTCTTTTAATTTGAATACAGAACTTAGGCCGAAATCAGATATCTTGAGTACACCTGTGGCGTCGAGGAGGATGTTTTCCGGTTTCAGATCCCGATGGCAAACGCCTTGCTGATGAATGTAATCCTGTAAAATTCCAGGATTTAAAAAGGAAGGCTTTCGCGATGATTACTAATGGATAGCCTCACCAAGCCTTGCAGTAACTGTGAGAAGTAAAAGTGTGCAATTTCGTCACCAACACCAACATCCGGGGCTAAAACGCAAAGAGAGGTCTTGAATCAGACATGTATAAATGCAACCCTTCTCACCGATCTTGTCAAAGAGATCACCCCCTGCGGCAAGCTCTAAGAGCATGTAAATCCCAGGATAATAGTGTGTCTTTCCGTTTGGCTCGACGATGACTGCATTCAAGAACTCAAGGATATTAACATGCTTCAAAGCAGAGTGCACGCGCATCTCCTTCTCGAACATTTTACGATCGAACGGCTTTGTCTCGGGAGTAAGAGCAATGATCTTGCATGCTGCAACGCGCTGTTCTTGCAAGTGGACGGCACGAAACACGCTACTCAGCACGTATGAGTTTCTATATCAAGACACAAAATTTCACCGGACCTGCCCATAAACCAGTCAAAAAAATCATCACACAAAACGGATAATCAAAATCACCTTGAGAAGCCACCTCCACCGATTTGTTCAATCAACTCATAACCTGTCGACTGTCTGAGCGCGAACTCCAAATGGGTCCGAGCTTGTATGCTGACCTACAACCTTCGGGTATCGCAGCGGTTTGGTCATTAGCAGATAACAACAGCAGACAAAGGAAAAGAAAGATGTCACGGTATTAAAGACGCGACCGAGTCACGTGGGCACTAATTATCTTCAACGATCATGATACCCGCGTTAACCTCAATTACACAGTCACTTGAACGCAGCGAGATTATTCCAGACGTTCTCAGCCCTGACTCATTTACTCCATCTATCCTCTTCTCCGTTGCCTATCCAAATGGGAAGGAGGCTTTACTTGGTAATGAACTCGTCAGAGAAGATACTCTTGTAGAACCGAGTATCATCTTCACGCCGGTGAACCTCCCATCGCAGGAAACCGATGGATCGAGTGAAGTCGCAGGCGTCGGGAAGGGTGTGAGCTATACCCTGGTAATGACCGATCCCGACGCTCCTTCCAGGTATACTGCTTAACTTCCCTGGTCTTTGTTCCTCCTGACCTCGAAAAACAAAACACTCAGAGCAGACCCCAAGTACAGACAGTTCAGACACTGGGTGGTACGTCGCCCACTGGTAGATCTTCTAACTTCATTCCCAACTTGTTGGTTTTAGATAACGGGGATCAAGGCTCCACCAGTAACATCGAGCGAGTTCGGTAATCAAGTAGCTCTGAAAACAAGAGATTCTACGACGCCTTACCGGCCGCCTGGCCCAGGCCCCCGTTCCGGCTTACACCGCTACAGTAAGCAGCGCAACCGTCGTACTTGATCGAATCACGAAAATCTGATACCAACTACCCAGCGTTTCTCCTGTTTGAGGAACCTTCCACTGGTGTCGAGATCTCGGCAGGCGCGCCAGAGTACGGAGCTCAGCTTGAAGAGAGGAGAAGCTGGGATGCAGCCAAGTTTGGAGAAACATACGGACTAAAGCTCGTTGGGGCCAATTTCTTTCTGATGCACGCTTTGGATGCGTAGAGAGAGGTATCATTATTAAGAAGTGCATGTATGTTAATCCAATCGACGGTCTTTAAGTACCGTTAGGCAGATTCAATGAGGAAAAAAAACACTTTGTATCTTATTGGGATGCCCTCACACCCTCCAGATACCTCAGGCCAGGCCTCAGGCATCACGATGCCGCTTAGCGTGACGCTTTGGAGACAAGGTTTGGTTCAAGAACTCGAATCAGATGCCGTAGATCCGCTGCATGTGATCGAGACATTGGTCGGGATTTGTTCTTGAAAATCTGAATCATATCAGCAATTGCCTAATTTAGCATAAATATAGCCTCAAATTTTCTGAAAAAGTATGCGCCAGCTAGAGTACTTCAAGTTCTCCGTGTGCAACTCGGCAGCTAATATCGCCGGATCCGAGTCTATCTCTGCCGCCTCCACGTTCCTGATGAGTGACCGCGGCGTTCCTTAGTACTACTCTCAGTCTTCTTCTACTATAGATCATCTTGTTCTCCGTAGATGATTGCACCAACGAGCCGTGTCCCCAAGAACAATATAAGCATTGAAACTACAAGATCAGTCTTGAAACAAAGAACTTCACGAAACTTGAGCTGTCTCCGACTGCTGCACCAAAGTTCCACAAGCCGGGTCATGAACTGATGGTCCAATTTCTGATATATCTTGTACCAGAACGATGACAAGTTCTCCGATTGTTCTTGATGTAGGGACAGAAAATATGCCAACGACTCGGATCGCGCATCTAGTACTAGTATATGATGAACCCATTCGTATTACACCATGTAGGCCATACACATAACCTAGAATTACATAACCTAGAATCAAAAAAAGAATGTGGTACTCAACCGCGAGAGCATAAGGGTAAAGTGCATAAACACTATAATCCTACAGCACACCAAGAAATCCCCAGTGTCGTTCAATGAGACTGACCCCACCCAGACTTTTCCGATCTCCTCCACTCCAACACCTCTCCTTACTCAAATTAATTCCAACCTCAGGTTAACTCTTCCACCTCCACCTCCGGCCGAGCATGCTTGATGCTCTCCAAAACTTCGGGCGCGGAAGTTCCGTAGCTAGGCCGAATAGATAATTTCTTCAACTTTGGGCACAGCGGAAACCTATCAATAGCAAAAGGCCGCGCATATCCTACGTCCATCCCCAACAGCTCCAGCTCCTCCAAGTTTGTTGTCATCTCCAAAAGCCAGAGGTACGTAGTAAGATTGACTTGAACCGTGTCCAAGGTTAGCTTTCGCAGACGCGCCAGCGAAAAATATCCTCTTCTCGTAACAGAGGGAAGATGGGCATCGGGAGAGATGGTGGGATTGTAGAAGCTAATCAGGGCTTCGATAACGGAAGAAGAATTTTCTGCATCCGGGGCATGCAGGCTCGCCAAAACGTCCAGCAACAAAAGCTCCTCGACCGCGGGGAGCTGGAACATGCCTAACAACCTCACTCCGTCCTCCTTCTTTGCCCAACCAAAGCTGAACCGCTTAAGGGCGGGCAGAAACAATCGCGATTCACTCGGCAAGTCGGAACGGGGAACACAAGATATGAGTGAAAACGATTCCAAGTTCGGTGACGCTCGAACGATGCGCGTGAACTCATCCATGGTGGGAGCGACATTGGGCGCAATGTACTTGAACTCCAACTCCCGCAGATTCTTCACGCCGCAGCAAGCCCAATTGACATGGACGCCTCCAAAAACGACCTCTCGCAGCTTGGGCAAATTGGCATCTCCGCCGAATAACTCTACGGGCTGCCCCAGTTCCGCCGGTGCAAAATCGATGCCGGGGATGCCAAAATAAGCATTGCACCGGTACAGAACCAAACGTTCCAAACTCGGCAGGGACGTTAACTTGGTGGACAGAGCAAGGAATGCGTAAATGGGTTGCCAATTATCCGTTAGGATCTCGAATGTTCTCCATCTTTCCGCCTCGCGAGATGCCATATCAAATATCTGAAACATGTCGTCTGCTTGTATCTCGTGTGTACTGTCATCCCAATCCCACTCCTGATCTCGAAGGTCGAGATGAATATCAAGCGGGCATCTCTGCGAGAGACGTATGCCCGTTCGCATCCGTTCAAGTTCAAGTTCTGTGTACGGGAAGATTAATAGAACAGAGGTCCAGAGATTGCTGGTGCCGAGAACGATTCGTCTCCAACGGGCACAAACTTGTGATAGGATGATCGGCGCATAGATACGGGTAAAATGGGTTTCATTGATAAAATGGCTGAATATCTCGGAAATCAACTCGACGGGCAACGAATCAATCGTGCCCTTCTGAGGTCGCAAGATATTCTTCATTAAGGGGGTTTTTACCGTAGAGCATTCGACGGAAGGAGTTCGAGTTATAGTCCTGACCGTATTGGTGATTTGATTCAGAGTCATTGGAGCAGGGATCTGTAAAAAGGGTAGATGAAGATAGGAGAGCAGGGCTTAGATGGGGTAAGGGAGAGAAGCTGCTAAGCGCGCACCTACACAGGAACCTAATATATATATGTGAAGTGGTAAGGGTGATCAGATGATGCCATGCGCTTCACCATTTATACATTTGCCTGAAGGGAACCAGGTGTGTGTATACAAAGCAAAGTCGTCACAGGAACAAGGCCACAAACCGCTTGGTCCGATAATGCAAAGTGAAACCGTCCACCGCGCAACAATAATGTACTACAACAGTACCACACATCCAATATGGCAATCCGAGTTTTGGATTGCCTTGACCACACCAATCCAAGACAAAAAGTCCACTTCAAGCTGTGGGTCCGTATTTTGCCGTTCTGCAAACAAGGCTAGCAATGTGGGGCGTGAGGGCTAAAGACGTATAGGCGATTGTGGTCGTCCTCGTTGCGGAGAACGTCGCCTCGAGGCCGGTAGTGGTAAAATGACCGAGACCCCGCCGAACGAGGTGAGTGTGGTACCTCGCTACCAATTCACCCTATTACTGCTCCTTGTGGTTGTGATCCCAGCAATGATTAATGAATGGGATAATAACGGTACGGGGATGAATTGGAGTGGAAGGGCCGCCGCGAGTCCCATAATGGAGATGATCCGGGTGCCACTGACAGTGGGCATCACGACGAACAGTCCGAGCTTGTGCCCAGGTTTCAGGTTGGTGAGCCTGAACTTCCGTCTGGGCTCGTGCTAAGAAGAACACGAGTTGATCGCTCTAAACCTCGGAGTTAATTCTAGGCTATCTGCGGGTCGAATCCATATAATCAAGTGGCCTGATAGTGGCCACATTGGAGTCGGTTTGCTGGATCAGGGAAGGAGACTTGAAATGAAGAGACAGCGGAAAGATCCTATGGCCTCAAGTAGAACTCGCGGAGCTATTCATTCGGTCCAGCCATGGAGCATGACGATTCGTCGGATGTCCCGAGAGGGGCAGACAATCCGGGCGATCGGCAACATAAATTCGTAAATGATGGAACTCGTCCAGTCATACTACTCGAAATATGTCGTCCCAAACTTGGCATCGCCTGCGGAGGGAAGGTGACTCTTAGATGAAGATAAGGTTCTTCATAAGACTGTGGGTGTGGCCGGTCTCATCTGGACTGATAAGGAGGAGAATGACGATACCAACAATACACTCTAAGCATTAATTAATTGTACATCGTAATATATCAAACTCGAAGGTGTTACATGATGAAATAGTCATAAACAGGTCGTTTCATTCAATCCATTCATCACAAGACAAATTGCAAGTTAATATCCTGTATATTTGGTGCAATCATAAGTTGACAAGAATGTTTGGAAGCCAGACTAAGGAACGTACAATCCTATGAGAACTAGACAACTGAGGCTTCTGACTATACTGATTGTTAAGGATCTCCCTGGTTGGAAAACGGCAATATTCAGTAACAGTCTAATGACAGTAGATCTCCGAGATAAGCATACCGAACACCCCTCAGCAATTGAATATAGGTTTGTTTCGGATTCGCCGCTGAATAAAGGTGCCGTTAAGTCTTATTTTGTGCACGGAGTGATTAAGTGCTTACTCAAGCATTTTACAAATGCATAACTCATGGCTCCAACTGCAAGGCCATTCTTATACGTATCTGCACTAGTTTGCGAATCATCGCACCCGCTGAAGGATATCTATAATTAAATACAAAGCGTTGGAGTATCATGACCGCCGGAAAGAATTGCATTACCTACCACATCCGCAATACTAGTCTTCTGCGCTCGAAAACTAGGCGAGACTTGACTTTGTTTGAGTTTGCCGTTACTGTGATACTGGATAACAGTTAGCAAAGGTATAGAGACTGGTACAGCAACCAAATACTTCATAAATAAGATCTAACACGGAACCGGAGTGACACGACTAGGTAAACAAACAGTCAGCTTTCACACCCTTCTTGAGGATTTGAACACCATAACGTACGTCGAATAGCGCCTTGAACAGAAAGGACAAAGTTAGCTCGAATAAAAAATATATTGTATTCATCTCACTGTTAAGCGGCAGCCATCTGGGAGAGGGTGTGCCAGAATCAGGTTCAAGTCCTACTTCCGATATCAATAACAAGTTACCAGGTAGAAAATCAACACACATCATCAGATATTATACCATTTTTTTCGTAGTCTAAGGGAAAGATGACTGGAAACTACTATCAGGATTGAAGAGATATGCCATATATGCATGAAGAATACCTTCGTCATACCCATCCGTTTCGTCGCCATCAAGGTCCGGGATTTGGCCACCATGTCCGGAATCTGTAGTTGATGAGCATCACCATTTCATTTCCAGAGGGAGATAAACACACAATGAAAGAAAAGTGAATCATGTGCCTTGGCACCTTGGACCAGCCACTTCATGGCTGCTAACATATTAACCCTGGTGGGAAGTATACGGCTATCATGTGTCTCGTCTATTAACATTCTAATATTCTGCGGTTTAAATCCACATTTGCCTAAGAATACCGCAAAATCAGGCGCTGATGAAAAAATTCGATAAAGTCGGAACTAACTGGTTAAGAACTTGTGTATGTTTTTCGCGTCATTTACACATCCTTTCAGTTCGTTCTTCTGCCCATCATAGTTAATTCCAATCTGAAGACGTGTCAATACGTGCCTCGTCAGAAAGTGACTATACTCACACAAACCGCTTTCTTGTTACCATTACATTTAGAATACGGTATCATACGTTGAATCTGCTGGCGAATTCCCCGCTGACCATCAGTCTGGGGTCCATATTGAGGTGGAGCTTGTTGAAAAGATTGTGGCTGGGACTGGACCACCTGTTCCTGGGACTGAAACGGTTGGGATTGAAGGTGATGGAGTTGAAGATGCCGAGATTGAAGATGCTGGGATTGAAGGTGTTGGGATTGGAGGTGCTGGTATTGAAGGTGTTGGGACTGAACAGGCTGGGTTGGAAGAGGCTGGGGTTGAACTTCACGGTATTTCTGGTGGTGAGATTGGGGCACTAAAATATATGAATAAGACAAAAAGTATGATTCAAGGTTTCCACACACACACCTTGCAACTGGCTGGAGGAAACCGGGACGCCGTTGATAGCAATTTGTGGAACTCTCTCCTCAGCTCTACTACGACTGTGGCTACGATGGTGATGGTGATGGTGATGACTGTGGTGATTTGAATGAGAGTTCGAACGCGAGCGCGACCGGTGACCTTCATTGTGATCATGATGGTGGTGATGGCGACTGTGATGGCTGATCATGATTTGGGAAGGAGAGGATCCTCAGCTCGATCGACCCACTGTAAAGAAGATATTTATGGACGTACTCGGACTCGTATCCGCTAGAAGTTTATGAATATGTCAAGTTGAGATACAGAAGGTAAATGAAAAACCGCACCGGTTCAGGTTCGGTCTAAACGTACAAGGATCGGAGTCAGATTCTTTGATAATAACAGTACCACTCACGAAGATACATATCTTGATGCTTCGTAGGGACCACCCGCTGCCGGGAATGCGACTTGATTATACGCCGAGGAAACTACACCAGGCTTCGGGGTTTGTCTATTCTTACTGCAATAAGTCCCGAGTAGCTAAAAGAGTGAAGCAAACTAACGCAGATCTGACAACAGGTCTGCATCAACACGAAAGTCAATACGTTAGTAATTCTCGCATGTTGAACGCAAGCTTACGACGTAGCAGCAAACCCGCCAACGAAATGGTCGCTGGGGGTGTACCCTTGACTCCAGTTATATTCCCACTGCATAGCTTGTCGTTTGGCCGCGATGCTGATTAAAATTTATCTGTGGAGTGGGGGATAGGAAAAAGTGGCGGGAGGAAAAGAAGGTTCTGGGTCAAACGTAGCGGCCTTTGAGGGCAGAGGACGCCAGATGACTCTACGATCGTCGACAGAGCAGCTGACGGTGTGACAAGGGAATGAAGGGAAGAAAGGCGTAAGCGTCCCAACTGGGCGTTCGCGTTCTTCGACCCGGCCTCATAACTTTCTGGTAATTGTGACTGCCCGACAATTATTCATCCCTCGAATTTGGTCGTCGTCTTACAGTACTATTATCACGTCGGTCAAGATATCAGTGCGTCCATTACTAGAGGTCTGTAAAACGCCAGCTCAACAGCGGACACTCAGGGTCGGAATTCCGGTGCGGAATGCCTTGGTGTGAAACACCAATTGGACCCAGGCTCCGCGCGAAGAGACGGGTCTTGTGAGCGTCCACACAACAAATTGGTGTAAGGACTGCTGTAGATGGATGTAGTTGTGTCGTGGCTGTATTTGGATGAGGCACAGGATTACAGCAATGTGGAGAATTGGAGATCGTGGCAAATGATCGTCGGTCTAGACTTTACTTTGAACCGTTTATTTAATGAACACGCAGCAATCACGACCTTTTTTTTTTTTGAAATTCTATAGAGCAACAAGGCAATACAAGCACAGTAAGAGGATACAGTCACAATTGACACGCAGACAGTGAGCAGAGAACAGGTTCATTTGCGCCGTCCGTTTGAATTCTGATCGCAGAGATAACTTCGTTCAAGCTGTTCGTGTTCAGTAGTATCATATTCAATGCCCAGGTCTTCAGCTAATTCAGAAGCAGATTGAGGTGCAAGAGCATCGGTCGCCATGTGCCAAAACCTATGAAGAAGAGTCATGTGTGGTCACAGGCGGAGTTGAGAAAGAATGCACGTCGTAAATATCTTCCGTCTACGAGTCCATTCATTTCTCCATTTTTTCCAGTCCAGGCCCAGCTGAGTAAGGTCAGACGCAGAAATGAGTGCGGATCCAGCGCGGAGCGGTTCAAGATGTTTCAGGATTTTCTCAATCTGGTATTTGGGCGTCATGAGAACAAACGCCAGAATGACGCTTTGCCTACCGCAGCAGTGGTTTCATCAACTTGAGTGTCCAGCTCGGCGTCAGTGGGCATGCTCCTCAGTTTGGCAAGCTCTACAATTTATGTCAGGCAGGATGCTTATTAAGATGCGAACATACCGGCTGTAGCGGCTTTCACATCCGCAGCTAATATTTTGTTTTCCTCTTCTATGGATTTGTTTTCCGCTTCTGATTCAGCAAGTTTTTCAGCAGGGAGATGGTCGATCTTGGCTTGGTTTACAACAAAAAACGTCGTCTTCCCTGGATGTATGTTTAAGGCGCATATATGCGTTAAAGTAGAATTGTAGAGAACGTACCATACAACTTCTGGGTCACCTCTCCCTTCTCGGCAAGAGCCAGGAGGATTTTCTGCGTCGCTGCCTTGGGCACGGCGCCCTTGAGATTAGATGATACGTCAACAGCTCCGAAAGGACGGTTCATCTAAGTTCAGCTTGTACAAACTCGTCCAATCAAGTAGGCAACCAACTAACGCGCCGGAGGTATTCGAGTACTTTGTCTTCAGCTAGAAAAAAAATGAAAAGCGCGTTCAGACGATTGCAATCTGGGACAAACCATCCTGGCCCTTGATAACCTTGACATCTGACTTTTTTGGTGCCATATTATGGTGGTATGCGTAGAAAAGGGCGCGTGTACCGCGACTTGTTACGGCAGATTGCGTCCGGTGGTGCGTGAGAAATATTTCCAAAACCATCACCAACTCCGACACGGCCATAACTACGCCGTATCTACTCCGGTTACGAACACCAAGCATCATGTCAGACTACTATTCACGCAAGCGTCACAACCACGGTAAGACAGTACTCTCATACCTCTTCCCACCAGATTAAACTGACTCTGGTTTCTTCTACTATCCTGGTCACCACCAATCTATTTCGTGACTGGGAATATACCTGACTTTCAACAACGTTTGATACAACACGGTGCATGAAATATCGTAATGCCGTTTAGATTCAGACAGAGGGAGAGTTCGCTCTAGGTCGAGGTCTCCTAGGCAGCGAGGGAAGGAGAGAAGTAAAGACCGCTCAAGCCACCGCCCTTCCCGCTATGAAAACGGGGCGCGAGATTCGGGTTATATCGAGCAAGGGGCTGGTGGGTATTCGGAAGTGGATATTGTAAAAGACAAAGTGAGTCACGGGCTCAGAAGTGGTATATAATGCCCAGTACTAACTATGTGAAGCATCCGAGTGAACGCCACAGAGGAAGGAAACGCGAGCGAAGTGACAGCCCCTCCGTAGGTTCTGTGGGTCGCGATCTAATTTTTGCTAATCTGTATCTCCCAATGACTAGGACCGCCGTCGTTCTCGGTCAAAATCTCCCAAAGTTTTGTCCAGTGGGATGAATGGCAGAAAACATGATGGGCACTCGCGTTCGCCCTCACCGTCTGGTTCCCGCCATCATCATAGAAAGCGCCGAAGGCGGTCTGTGTCTCGCTCGAGATCGCCAGCATCAGAAGCTTCCGACTCATCATCACATTCGCGATCGCGTAGCAAGGATATCGGTCCATCCAAGTCAAGTCACAAAGGAGATAAGGACAGAAAACACAGGAAGAAGCGGGAAAAGCACCGAAGGAGAGATGAAGACGTTCGAAGAAGTGTCCTCACTGGCAAGAAGGTAAATCCCCCCTATGCAGGGAATGGACCTGAACTGATGATTATATTCAATAGATCAAATTGAAGGTACACAAGGATGCCGCGGATATCGAACGGGATAGTAAGCGTGAAGAGTTGCTGCAATTTCTCAACTCTGCGTATGATTAAATGGCTCTGTTGGCTTATGCGCGGCTTATTTTGTCTGCGGCGTATCGTTTAGAGATGCCGAGGCTTGGCTGCAGTATCTTTACACCCAAAGGCCGAGGTTGATCACAAGCTATGTGAATATTCCTCTGAGCAGATGCGCCCTTTCTGGTGTCTATGCACCATGTAGTGATAGAAGGATGTCCATATTAAAACGAATGCTCCCACTATAAGGCCAAAGAAATGTTCTATGTGTAAGCCGGAGAAAAGAAATCTAATCTGGTCGTAAGACCTTCCGATCGAGTTACGTGATGTCACGTGCGATTGCCTCACACATTAGTTGGGGATTGGGCCCGGCGGGACCCATCCGACGACTGAGGTCCCTCCTGTCGTTCCCTTACATATTGGTTGTACAATTCTATCCCCCACAATACCGCCTTCCTCTTGAGTTACCCCCATCTGGCGTGCCCCAATCACCCCTCTCTGTAGTTACAGATCGTTTCTTGCTTAGGTTTAGAACTCCCAGCTCCAGATCTACACCCCTCACCGATTATCTTGTGCACTATGGCGACCACCCCTGCTTCACCGGCATCTCCCATACCTGCTCCATCTGCGAAATCAGCAGCAAAGAAGGAGCCTTATCCATTCTGGCTCGGAGGCGAGTGATTATAGTTATTCTTACTTTTGGCTACCATTTACCCTTTGGTGCTATGTAGGTGTTGCTGCGACCATTGCGGCCTCTATTACTCAGTAATGAATGGCTCCTGACCATCCCGGTTCGATACTAATGGTGTCGTCCAGTCCTTTAGATTTGACAAAGGTCAGGTTGCAAGCTTCGGGAGATAAAGGGATGATCCAGTCCCTCCAGAAAACCGTCAGAACAACTGGTTCGTATTGGTTCTTGATAGAGTTTTCCGTGATTCTAATCGGTCTATTGGCCTCGTTGGGGTTGATCAGGTGCCAGAGGGTTGTTTGACGGTATTAGTGGGACATGGATGAGACAAATGAGTTATTCTGTTTGTCGCTTCTGGGCTTATGACGAAAGCAAGAAGTTGTTGGGTGCTGGTATGTTCCGGTGCTCGTATTCTATGCTACTTTTAGGTTTGACGAACATCCGCGATCATCAGGCGCTAATGCTCCAGCGTGGAAACTGGCTGCCGCTGGTTCTATGGGCAAGTATTATCTTATTAAAGTACTATTTGAATTAATTATTAAATCTCCCTCGATTAGCGGGAGCCATTGCAGGGCTAATTGGAAATCCCGCAGGTTTGTGAATTATGTACCCATGAGTCAGTCAGATCTGGAATTCACGCATCTTATTTGGACAGAGATCATCATGGTATGTTTATGGCATGGTTATTGCCCTGCGTATATTGAACTAGAGACCGACTAGGTTCGTCTGCAAGCCGATGCAGCGAAGCCGGTAGAAAAGAGGCTGAATTACAAAAACTGTTTTGACGGGCTGTACAAGGTGACTATTATTGAACGGATCATGAGATTCATCTGAATTCATTTTTGTAGATGGTTCGTGACGAAGGTGCTTCATCACTTGGGAGAGGTGTCGGCCCGAACGTCTTCCGTGCCATCCTCATGAATGCCAGTCAGCTAGCCTCGTACGTTCGTCGATGATAGTATGCATTCATCCAGCCTAAAGCTGTTTATGTAGATACGATTTCTTCAAGAGCGAGTTGCTCAAAACTTCATACTTTGAAGATAACATGGCTTGTCATGTCACAGCCAGTCTTGGAGCTGTACGTGGATACCAGAAATTGACTTTCTCTCTGTCACATGTTGATGAAGATTATCAATAGGGGACAGTTGCCACGACTGTGTGCTCTCCAGCTGATGTTTTGAAGGTAAGCTATCCATGGACGATATTTGTATTTCCGGTGTTCATATCTTGCAGAGTCGGATCATGAACGCTTCTGGAGCAGGATCAACCGTAAGCGTGTGCTTTTCATACCTTGCAATGCACATCTGATACCGGTAGCCGATTTCAGTCTACGTTGCAAACGATTAAAACATCACTGAAGAACGAAGGTCCGATGTTCATGTTTAAGGGATGGGTTCCTGCATGGACGCGATTACAACCGACTACCATTCTCATATTTGTCACGCTGGAACAGCTGAAGCAGTTGGTAGACTGGACAAGGAGCCGTAAGGATAACTAGTAAGGAGGAGTGAAAGAAAAACTGTGTGTAGCTTACATGTATCTATAACAACGATAGATAGATTGCCCCGGTTTACATAGATAGACTAGCAATCGTTGCGAAATCTCATCACATGAATAACGAAGCTCCAGGAGCAACTGCGGCGCATCTGACACAATTAACGCTGGGGTTTCAGGAGATATGGTCGGCGCTATTATCAATCTCTACTGGTGCCTATAGGCTAATACTTTTTCATGACAACAGTTCGGAATGAAGCCCAGCATGGTTTCGAAGTAGCTTCATCGCGAAGTTCAGGGCGTCTGTGGCATTGTGCCGTGGTGGGAGAAGAAGCCCAGATTAAGCAAGACCCATGATCTTGTGTCACCGAAGATTAAGGATGACAAGCTGGGAAAACAGGACCGAAATATAAAGACTTGCAGGGGAAAAAAAGGACGGGAGAAGTATCGCATGCAAAACGAAGCAAGAAGAACAAACGAAACGATCAGGCAGCGCAGACGAGCTCGTGAAAAACAGTCGAGAAAAAGCCACGAGATTATCGGACTGTGCCGGACCTCGGATCGATCGGAAAAGAGCGAGAGTCTGGCTTGAATTGATTATGGTAGGAGTGAAGTGAGAGCCGTTAGCAAAAGGTATTATAATTCTCGTCGTTTCCCGTCCTCAAGTCGAGATGTCATCACAGCCGCAGACCGGGGATATCTCGCCCTCCTCGACCTTGAAGGAGAGGAGATTCAAACTAAGCAGGTATATCTCATTCCTGACCACCTCTATCGTGTATGCAATATTTATCCAACTGAACTCTTTCCAACAGGGCGTGTGATCGCTGTCGGTGAGCTGCGCATTCTTATTGTTCTCGTCGGATGCGGTCTCTAGACCTTTTTTGCGTTTCTCGCTCTCTAGCCGACGCAGAATACGGTGCGATGAAGGTCATCCTTGCCAAGCTTGCATATCGTCCGCTTCCGCGTGTACCTTCGAGGAACCTGGGAAGAGGGCTCATTCACACAAATCCAAGTGAGTCGTATCCGATTCTACTACAACCCTGCGCTCAACGTCTGGGGGGCGCGATCTTAGAAAGACCGCTTCGCTCGAAGACCGTATGCGACAACTCGAGTCATTGGTCCAAGCTATCCCTCCAGCCATGTTTGCTGCGAGCGGGATACCAAACTTCACTGGTGTTATGAATCCGGGGGACCCGACTTTGACCCCGACCATGGCTTCCTCCTCTCACAGTTACCCGCCCTCTCTCTCGCCGCCGTCTTTGAACACGTTCCCGCTTATCAATCCTTCAACCCACTTTCCGCCTACAAAGCCGGAGCTCAGGGGGAGGAGCCCAACATCTATGTTCCATTCGTTATCCAACGTCGCTGGTAGTGGAGGCCCCCCCTCTTCAATCAATGGGCCTAATTCTCCGAATCCAATGGACCAGTTGGTGGAAGATACTTCCAAGCTGTCTATATCTCCTTCGTATTTATACCTCGATGACGAAGGATACACTCGCTGGCAGGGAGAGACGTCTGGTCTTCCTCTCTTGGATATGCTGGTCGAGAGGCACATGGCTATATATCAACAGGAATCTGCTGAGAGAGGCCATCCTTTGCCTAAATCTGATTCTTCCAAGCCTTCTGAAAATTGGTTCCCTGACCGCTCACCAAGAAGGGCAGATATCAACCCGGAAACGATGTGGAGATTGGTGACTTCGTTCATTGCACCGGATCTTATGGACAGGTCTCTCCTGACATTTATACAATATGTCCACTTTCATTACTGACTTGAGTGTCATAGTCTTGTCCAATGTTATCTCTCAACGTCCTACTACATCATGCCGTTCCTCCATGTGCCTTCCTTTTTAACTGTGCGTCGTCCCTTGTTGTTGTCGTTGTGATACTCATTGTCCTCATCGTATGTCAGGATTATGGGAATCCCAAGAAGTGGGGCGAGCCAGGCTTCGCAGCATTCATTGTAGCGGTTTGTTGTCTAGCTTCACGACATATCAACGACCCCAGGGTTCGTGCAGATCCCGAAGACGGAAACTCGGCTGGTACCCAGTGGTTCGACCTCTTTGGCCGGTTGCGTTCACTTCCCAATGCTGACCGACCGTCCATATACACCGTCCAAGCAGTTTTGATAGCTGGAGTATATGCAATCGGGTTGGGGAAGCTGTCAAAAGCTTTCGCGTTGCTTGCAGAGTCAGTAACGCTGTCGCTCGACACGGGATTACATCGTACTACGGAGGCCTATGACTGCTTCGACCCCATCGAAGACGAAGTACGCAAGAGGACATTCTTCTCGGTCTACATGTGGGATAAGCAAGCCAGCGCTCATTTCGGTCGGCCTCCTATGATTCGAATAAAAGATTGTGACGTTGACGAGCCAGCTGCGGTTGATGACGAGTTCATAACTCGAGATGGGATTGGCACACAGCCTCCTGGTACTGCAAGCAGAATGAGTGCATTCATGTGTGTGATACGCGTATTCGTGGTGTTGGAGTCAGTTCTAGACGTCCCCCCTTCGAGACACCTTGGAGAATCGTCTCCGTTCCTCTCCCGCGCCACCAGCATCCTCTCCGGATTCAGAAGACGCAGAGAGTTGAGAGACGAGGAAGCTTTGCTAGACGAAGTTTGTAGATCTATCCATCCCTACTGGGCCAATACGGCTGAAGTGATGTCGAGCGATGATGTCATCCGTGTGACCCAGGCTGGAAGATTCCATTGCGTGGAGCAATTCGTAAGAATGTTAATCTACCGACACCGATTTTCTGAGCTCGTCGCCGAAAGGTATCTCACTGGGGATGAAGAGCAGTCGGAGGTAGAACAGGAAGCTATCAGGGCAGCACACGAATGTACGTTACATATCGTCGCAGCTCACCTCCATATTGCTACGAAAGGCTTGATGACGTATTGTAAGTGACCGCTTCTTCCTTAACATTTTCGCTGAACCTGAACTTTGGGCTAGATGGTGTGCATGTTATCCACCAATTGACTCAGGCTGGCCGCACTATCATCGCGGTGTTAATGAACTGTACCTCTGAAAATTTACGACATTTAATTCCGACATCTTTGAATGCTCTTCGCTCTTGTGTTGCTTTGTTGAGACAATTCAGTGGGCGTTACATATGTGGCTTACGCTCCTGTGAACTCATGGAAGAGTTCTGCAGACGTAAGTATCCTAGTAACCGCCTCACATTGACATAAACTGATTTGGAATTCTTATAGTCTCGCGGGTCCCCCTGGAAGCTCCACGGAGGCAAGAACCAGTTGATCCTAAACTTCCACGCTTGCCATGGATACGCCCTGTTCGAAAAAAGACACCATCAATGACAAGGTCCAACCCATCCTCCAATGACTCGAGACACGCCAGCCCTGAGGAATTCGCCTCGCCGGACGTGTTCATCGACATGACGTCTGTCGTATCTGACGCGCAGCGAAGTCCACCAATGAGCCATCATCACCCTTCTACGCAATCCAACGGCACCACCCCACAACCGCCTTCCTTGCGAGTTTCTACTTCTACCACTCCACATTTACACACTATTTCCCAGCCGTTATTCAACGAGAATGGGTCGTCAAGTAACATGGACATGTCCATGTTACCTCCTGAAATGGCTGTGCTGTTCAACGACGACTTCGCGTCACTATTTGGATCTGCGATAGCGCCAGATTACTCAAATCATCTTGATGGAACCTCAGATTCGCTTCGCTCGTCGAACGACTGGGGGATACAACATTAATGTAGTGCTATCTTCCCTCGATTATTCCCGTGGACGATATTAGGCTTTGCGCACGTATTGGTTATCCACAGCTTATCGGTGTAGTGTAATCAGCCCCCTGTATCTTTGGTACTTTTTTCCCTCTCATCTGTGAATTACCTGTTATAATGTACCGGATGTGCTTTTATTTTGTTATGCGTTGTTTGTTTGGATGATATGACCGGAACAAAACGATTGATTACAGGACGGCAACACAGCGACAAGAACGAAGACAGGCCTTGGGGCGAAAATTTGCAAATACAGAGAGTGATCACTGATGGAGTGGGAGAGAAAGTGCGCAAGAAGGCCCTAGCCTGGAACCGTGAAAAATAACATCGTCACATACATAAAAGACCAAGCACTGCTCCTACCATAATAGCAGTGCAAAATGTACTCAAGAAATTACCCGACGCACCGGCAGTCGAGCTGATATCGTGGATGATTGGAGAGCCGGTATGTAGAGCTTGTGGTACGCCGCCGATGCCGGTACTGAGAACTGGGTATGCACCTGAAGGAGCCGGTTCGGATGATACTGAAAGAGAATATATATGATGATATGTCCTGAAGGAGATATCACGAAACAACTCACAAGGCAGGTTGTTTCCGTTGGCTTGGGCTGCATCAAGAGCCTCCTTGAACAACAAGTCAGCATCTGATGGTACCGTAGAAAGAAATCCAATTCGGGGAGGGTCACGAGATGGATAGGTGAGGCTGCCATAATAAAAAGATACCAGGGTTCTGCCGCGAAAATAAGGACACATGACACACACAAACTAAACGCGAAAAAAGTTCACTGACGACTTTACGAACGGATCGCCCAAGCTCCAACTGTGTAAAAATGGTTTACCAGGAGGATCTGTAGTTTCTATTTTGGCCTCACACCAGTCAAGTGAATCAGGGTACGATTGCATTATGAAGTCTCGCGGGTCAATTGGAAATAGATTTCCGCCTATTTTGAAGGTTAGGTTGTGTGAAGAATTACAAGGAAATTGAGCGCCTCCAAATGTACTCCGTATGTGGTCGACAAGATCTTGCTGACCGCGGATGATAGAATTACCCTAGAAAGTATATCCACTTGTATGTTGCAAGGTTTATGAAAACGATCGACAAACCGTATCAACCAGACCGGAAAGTCCAACACCTTTTGGCAAAAGAGTTGACTCTGGAAGCAGCTGGCCGTCGATATATATACCATCCATCGGAACCTCCCATGCCAAAGGGTATATCTGCGCAAAGTTAGCAACTTCCGCAAGGAAAACGCTTGAACAAATAAACCTCGTTGGGAGCGTCGGCAGGTGGTGCAAGTCCTCCTTGATTTGGACCATAAGCAGTAATAGGAACCCAAGTGAGACTATCATTCTTGACACCTTCAGGAAGTTCTCCGATTGAGAGCATACCCATGTTCCCTCCAATATCAACTGTATCGCGTTGAAGCGCAATTGTGACCATCGGCAATGCAAGAGAATTCTGGGCAACCAGTCTAGCAACAAGAGGGCCATACGTTTCGAAAGAAGTGAAAACTTCCGGGTACGAGGCGGGTGTTGATGAAGAACCCTCCCTTAGACGAAGGAGGGGAGAAGACCGTTTTTGGTATGTCCCGTGAAAGAAGCCCTCGTCGCTGTCTCTTTTACCATGGTGGTTATTTGCGAGCTCTCGACTTATGAGGCTTCTCCATATGGAGCTAAATGCAATATACGTCGCCCCATAGATTCGACGTAAATTCCAAAATAAATTCTACCTTATACCAGGAAAACCTAGTCCAAAAATTCCAGCTGATCCAGATTCTGTAACAGCGGTATCTGTATCGTTGATAGAAGCAAGGAACTGATTATCCAGAGCCAGCCCTGCAATACTGACGGAATCTTTGCCAATTGATCCAGATGCATGGGTTTCGGCACGAGAATCTCCATAACGAAGGTCGATGTTCAATCCCGAGGCTTGGAAAGATGATTGAGGATACAGGGGGACCTTCGATGCATTGCAGTTCTTGCATATATCCGAAATAACCCACAAATCCGCCGATCCGGTATCTAACAGTTTGTACAAATACAACAAATCAGAACTCCCTCCCAAAGGCCAGACCAAAACATTCACAAACCAAGTATCAAAGGAGTCTCTATATGACCAACCTGAACGAGCACATTATACGTTCTAGAACAGCAATAAACAAATTTCTGCCAACCCTTGAGATAGGAACAAAAAACTTGCATATCTTGAACATCTCCCAACCCTATTTTCGACGATAAATGGCCTCTCTTTCGCGTAGACACAGGGATATCTCTGCGATAAATTGGAACATGGATCCCTCCGGTGGTCCTCTTTGCATTCTTCAAAATGTTGAGAACATCCGCATCGGGCCGACCGCCGCCGGCTTGCACGACCACTAAAAACCAGGACAGCAGCAGGGTAGGGATAGCCTGCGAGACGAGCATGCGCGCAAACACAGAGGTGACAGCGCAGCTTACGCCTACGTCCAGAGCTCGACGTGCTAGGGGCGCCTGAGATGGACAGACGACACCAAGCACGGTCCCACCGAGGGCCAAGGCATTGAATGGAACCAAGTCGCGTTAATCACGTGCTCTTGTTTTTTTCATTTCAATTTTTTTATCAGCATTTCATCTGGAAAGTTGTATACCGCTACAAGTACGACTACAAAACTACGGCACGGTGGTTTACCCTACAGTACACTACAGTGGCTAGGTATAGAAAAGAGAGTTTGTCTTACGTGCTCTCGCCTACGTCCTGTCGTCATGAGTCTGGACAGCTCTATTCACACCAATCTGATGGAGGCGGGCGCTACGGTTGGAGTCTATTATTTTTACAACTTGCCTTCGCCTTTCGATGAGTTCTTTCAGTAAACTCAAGGCCAAATTCCGTTCAGACAAGCAATCTGCCAGCCAGAATCCCGCCCATGTCGCCACATCCTCAGATTCTTCTCAGACTAAGCCAGGCCCGACTAAGATAACAAGATTCAAGGACAAACTACGTCTCCGCCGTAGGCAACCTGAACTACTTAATCAAACATCCACGGTGGTTTCCATACAGTCTCCGCTCTTGGCCCATTCACAGGATACGCCTTCTGGAACCAATGTTCGCCCAGGATTCTTCGCGGGAGCCTCTCATGTTGACGCTAGCCATGGAATTTTCACCGATGTCGCAGGAGATTTTAATATCACAGAAATGAATATCAACGTCGAAGCACAGGTATGTGAGAAACATTCGGGACAATAGAACAATCGCTAATTCTGCTGCTTGACAGAGAGACGGTAAATCTTCACCTATCGGCCTTAGCCACATCTGATTTATGTGAAAGTAGACTTCTTGGCTTTGGACAAGCTACCGCGCGCTAAAGAGGCGGGTTATCTCTCTGAACCACATCAACCTTGTTTAGCTGGCACCCGCAAGGCAGAGCTGCAGCGCATCGAGCAGTGGGCGGTGGATTATACGAACAAGCGCATCTATTGGTTGAACGGGAATGCGGGTAGTGGAAAATCAACGATTGCACAAACGTTCGCAGAGCGCTCTTTCGCAGAGGGACGGTTGGGAGCTAGTTTCTTCTGCTCCCGAGACTTTCCTGACAGACGTAACATTCGCTTGATATTCCCTACTCTCGCATACGGTCTTGCGTATCTGCACACAAAGTTCAGGGAGACACTCATGGAGGTTCTTAGCTCCAACCCGAATGTCGGTTACGAATCACTGGCAAATCAGCTTGAAAGCCTTCTGGTACTACCGCTGAAATCTACAAAATTGTCTACGACGATCATCATCGACGCTCTTGACGAGTGTGAGGACAACCAACCTGCTTCAGCTATCCTTTCTCTTTTAGCTAGACATACCGACACTATCCCATTCGTCAAATTCTTCATTACTGGCAGGCCTGAAGTGCCGATCCGATCAGGTTTCCGCCTTCCACTGTTACGACCGCACACCGAAGTGTTCTTACTCCATGAGGTCGATTCGGAATCCGTGGATAAGGACATTGAACTATACCTTCGAACTAGTTTCTCCGAAATTGTCGCAGCGCGGAGTGACTGGGACGTGACCGTTCTTTGGCCCTCAGAAGAGGAGATCTCCGCTGCGGTCAAGAAATGTTCAGGTCACTTTATTGTAGCGTTTGTCATCGTCAGATTCGTCGGTGCTCGACATCATGAACCTCGTGAACGGCTGAAAACCCTCCTCAGTAGACCAGACAGCACTGTCCATGAAGGGAAATCAGGAATCGACGAGACATATCACCAGGTGTTCCTCCAAAGCTTTGAGGACGACGATATAGATGATGCAGAGTTCTTTGACCGGATGCGACTGGTCGTTGGGTCGATCGTGTTAGTGTTCAAGCCTTTATCGTGTGCAGTCCTTGCGAAGATACTTGGTATCTCACCAGGGAGAGTATGGAATGCCATCCGTTCTCTCCATTCTGTGCTCAGGGTTCCGAGCTCGGACGCAGAAGCCCTACGAATCTGCCATAAATCATTTGCTGATTTTCTCACCGACGCGAGCCGATGCAAGGACAAGAGGTTTTACATCGATCCTTCCATTTTACATCTGAAGCTTGTGGCATACTGCCTCACACTGATGAACTCGTCGTTGAAGAAGAACATATGTGATTTACCCCCATATGCCATGAACAAGGACATTGGTGATCTCGATTCACGTCGAGAGAAATATATTGGAGGAAGTTTAGAGTATGCATGCAGATCTTGGGCCAAACATCTTCGCTGCGCTTCCAGGGATAGCGAACACATCGGACAGGTTGTGGAGTTGTTGGGATACTTCTTGAAGCACCAGCTGCTATCATGGTTGGAGGTGCTGAGTATTGCAGGCGACATGCGTTGTGCAGTTGATTCCATTCAGGATGTAAAAGGCTGGTTCATTGAGGTGATTTTGACTATGCTGATGTGTTTTCTCTCTTATTGATGATCCATCCCAAGACCGGCACGCCTGAAATCCACTTGTTGAATATCGTGAAAGATGCCGAACGATTCATCTTACGGTTCTTCGATGCCATGGAAGTCTCTGCACGTCATATATACCATTCAGCATTGCCTTGGGCTCCTGCATCTTCTCTCGTTCGGGCACGATATCAAGATCAGATTTCGAGTGAGGTGAAGTTATTCAACGCGATAGATGACTCGTGGGATGCCCGCATTAGAACAATCAAGAACGGAGGACTCTCATCCTCTATGGCGTTTTCACACAAGGATGATTTGATTGCTGTTCGTCGATATGGTCGTGTGGAGGTTTTTGAAGTTGTGACAGGACATCGTCGAAACTGTTTCGAAACGGCTGGACATTCTGAACCCCCGTGTCTTGCATTTTCCCTAGATGACACACTCCTCGTGACCGGAGCCGGACGTGACGACGGCGTGGTCAACATTTGGGATTTACAGACTGGCGGCCTCATTAGCCCTCTAACAGGACACACTGAGCCTGTGACTGATGCGGCATTCTCTCCATGCGGGACCATGATTGCGTCATGTTCAGACGACCATACCATCCGAATCTGGAATTTATCTTCATACGAATGCCGATGCGTTCTCGAAGGCCATTCCAGCTATGTAAACACCATTTGCTGGTCAACTAAAGCGGGAGAAGTTATATCAGGATCCGAAGACAAGACGGTTAGGGTATGGGACGTTATTGGTATGAGATGTTTGAATACTCTCACCGGACATACAGATGGAGTGTCATCTGTAGCATGTTCACCAGATGCATCCGTCATCGCTTCTGGCTCGCGCGATGGAACAGTGAAGATCTTCAACGCACAGACCGGTCATGTCTCCCGAATGATTGACACACATGGTTTTGTCTACGAAGTTCGATTTTTAACCCAGGATCGACTCGCGTACAGAGTTGGATCGACTTTTATAATCCGGGATCTCAACACGGACGATGACGTATTGACATTCGAATATGAAGACGGAACAGCTGCCGCTGCGACCTCATCAGATGGGACATGCATCGCATCAAGCCGATTCAAGAGTACTGCGATTAATATATGGAAAACCAATGTCTTAAACCAAAATCGTGACGTGACCAGTCATCATTCCCGTGTGCAATGCCTTGCGTTTTCGGGAGATGGACATCTAATAGCCTCAGGGTCTTCAGATAAAACCGTAAAACTGTGGGATGCAACCACGGGTCTGTGCTTGCAGACATTCGATAATCACGATTGGGTTGGTTTGGTGACATTCTCGACCGACTCGCTACTTTTTGCATCCACAGGAGGATCTGACATCCGAATATGGAATGTTCATACCCACACTCTTGTTTCGACCATGACCCGGACACGATCTTCCTCGTTTAGCGGCATCAGATTTTCTCCAAATCATAGCCAACTGGTGTCTCTTGGGCGTTCGTATTCCCCAAATCATCACACGACCCATCATCTAGAATTGTGGGAGATAACGACGGGCAACTGCCTTGCTTCGATGGAAGTGGATGAACCTTTCGACAACGTCTCATTTGGTGCCGATGGGACCAGCGTCATTCTGGCGAGCAGTGACTCGGTGAAGATATGGAGAATATTGCCTAGTCCTGCTTCCTCCATCCGTGATAACACACTATCAATGCAATTCATACCCAGCCATGATACATCACAACCTATATCCCCAGATGTACCTTCATATCGGAGTCATTACCAAGAGCAGGGTAGATGGATTCTAGATGAGCAGGAGAGACGAGTGTGTTGGTTACAGCCTGATTTTAGATATTCAATAAGTGATTTCAATGGGAAAAAGGTGGCTTTCGGAACTTGGGCCGGAAGAGTCTCGATTTTAGATTTTTCAGGTGTATCGTATTGACCAAGTTTGAACGTTTGAACTCCCTTAGTTTCTACAGTGGGCATTGTATTGTGTCATTTTTCCATGACTTTGTACTTTCCGTATCTTGATGTAGTCCTCACGAGCAGAACCAGTGAGCAACTTATAATTACTGAAGTCGATTCTGTGATCGAGTGCATGCCTCTTCTCGGTGGCCGAGATATCCCGTGAGTAAGGACGCTGGATATTGTTCTGAGCATCATCAGACCTGTAGGGATGGCACAAGATGATTGAGGATACAGAAGGACCTTCGACGCATTGGAAATTCTTGCATCTATCCGAAATAATCCACAAATCCGACGACCCGGTACCTCTTCAAGGCCATGTTATGTTGGCCCGACAGACAGTAAAGAATACTTATCGATAACAAAACTATATAAATCCACCTCAAATATATGTACAACAGGTCACTACAGCCGGATGAGGGCAAAATCAGTAGAACATGTAAGTGTAAGAAACGGAATAGTAGCATTGATGTATGTATTTACCGTGGTCATGAGGTCCATAAATAAATATGTATCTACCGTAAAAAAAGAAAAAGTTGACACAAAGAATGGACAAAACAATACTATAATGCTCGCGCTTCTGAGTGCCGCCACTCTCCATCCTGACCAGTAATTCCACTTGGTGCTACGGTTCTTGTCCCTTCTCCTGGCCATGAGCTTTCAGCAGTCATGTACGAAGATTCGCTAACTTCTGGGATTCGCTCTGGCGGACGATATGTTCGATCCCGCACTTGCATCTCGAAAGCTCCAGCATTGTGCAGTGGTGCAGTTTGACGCAAACCTGGCGGTGATAGACGCGATATGGGACTTGAACCAGCCGGTGATGGCGGGGTCCGATTTTCCGAAGGGCGGTTCCGGAGGCTTACAGCAGTTGACGATGACATTTGAGTGTTAGGGGTTGGATAGGATGGTTCAGGAGAAGCAGGTATATCAGCCAGAAGATTGCCTTGATCCTGCGATAAAGGGCTTCGTTGGCGCTGTGGCTGGGGTATCGTGCTATTTGTGTAGTCCACAGTCCGTGGACCTGATGTCTCGTTGTTTCCTGCACTTGCTGGAGTTGGTTCATAGAGAACTGAAACTTCTGAGAACGAACGAGCATGGGGATGGTGGAACATCGGCGCAGCCTCAATGTCACCTTTCTTGCGTTGATTCCTGTGCTCAATCCCCAGACGATCCTTCAAGTCACCAAGCACCCACATCTCTCGCACGATATCACGGTCCAAAGGCATGTACGATGTTGAGATGAACTTGACCAAGAAGCGTGGTGCTGTTGAGTTATGATTTCAGTCAAAAAGAGGGAGAAAGACAAACGAAGCCATACCCAATGCGATAAAGACAGAAACAGTCACGGTCGCCCAGAACGGGACATTCCCAAAGAGGATTACTACTTCGTTGTTGAAGTCGCTACTCGGAAAGAATGAATAGATAACGATCCATAGGAGCATGACGATAGATGATCCAAAGGTGACTATCCAGGTCAAAATCGTCCAGCTATTCAATAATATTATCAATGGTTGAAAACATTCATGAATCTGGAGACCTACTATCTTGTGTTGATACCAACATAGAAGTTTGCACTGAAGATGGCAGCGACAGAAACTGTTGTGCCAAGATCCGACAGTCCCTCCATAGTCTTTCCATTCCAAGACACGACATTACCAACCGTCCATGCCACGTAGCTGACGAAGAACACAACGGCAGATTGATACAGACCGTCGAACATGTAGAAAAAGAATTTGGCTTTGGTGTATTCCAGTCCCCGTATACCGCGAATATAAAGCTGAGGAAACGCCATAGCCGCTTTGGCATTGACGTCTTGATCGTAAGCTAGAGCAGATGATAAATATAAGAACGGTCATAAGCTAAAATAGATAAACTTGCCTCCAAGAGTAGTGACGGGAAGAGATGTAAAGACGACATTATACAGGATGATGAAGGTATACTGGTATAGATAGGTAGCTTCGAAGCTGTACACAATAAATCTGAGTATAGGAAAATATACTAGAAAGAGATGGTTCAATTCTTACCTGTTGAAAGGCAAGAACCAGAACGTGGCGAATGTCCAAATAACGTTCTACGTAGGAATTTAATTTAGTCTTGCCATATACACCTATACCAGGCAGAAACTTTACCTTGTAAAAGAAGTTACTGTGCATTTCGGCAATACGTTGATATGACCATCGTCCATGGACAATTAACAACTTAGTCAAGAACCGGAACTGTCCGAAGGCGTAATCTGCAGACATAGCAGCCTGCGAGCCTTCCAAACCGAAAAGACCACATCCAATGTTCGCTTCCTGGATCATAGCTACGTCATTAGCACCATCTCCGATTGACAACGTCATGGCATTACGGCCATCTTTGACCTGGGCCATTCTATTAGGTCTGATTATCACATAGGTAATAGAAAGGGTCTCACAAGTTTGACCATCAAAGCTTTCTGAGCAGGGGAAACACGACAGCAGACCACCGTCTCGCACTGAGTTGCAAGATTTAAGAAGAGTGTCTTCAACTCTGGCTTCAAAGCATATGTTAACGTCTCCCCATCAACAACGATAGCGAAAGACGCCTGAGCACCAGGAACAAAACCACGTTGGTTGGGGTCCCAGGATGCTGAACCTAGAACGGAAGCAATCTTGTTACATCCTGCTTCGATCTTCGACTGAGCGTCCTCCATTGAATGGGCTTGTATGATCATGACATCCATTTCGCTTTTCAAAAGGTTGCAACTGAAACCTAATAAGCAGATCTAAGTTTGACGAGAAAGGGAAGGATGGGTAATTTGTCTAACCGATCTCAATCGCAGTTTGAATCTTATCGCCTAAAAAGAAACGGTGAGACTCGTTAGGACGAAGGCCCGTATAATATATACCTGTAAGAATCCAAAGCTTAATGCCAGCTTGATGGAGCGTTTCGATGGCATCTGGCACGCCTTCCTGCAACTTGTCTTCTAGGGCAGTAGCACCTAAGATGCGCAACGAATGTTCGATCTGTTCACTCGCTTTGTCAATCTCTTCTTCCCTGTCGTCAATGGCAGAAGTGGCAGCATCGTAGATCCGGGCCCATTCCAAATACTCTGTTTCGTCCAAATACCTATAAGCGACGCATAGAGTCCGCAAGCCGCCGTTCGCAAACGTTTCCATGTCTTTTGATGTCTTTTCCTTCAGAACGGGATCATGATCAGCAGCCAATCGTTCGTAAATGACACTATCGGCTCCTTTGCAGTATAATATGATCCTCCCCTGAGGACTACGAACAATAACGCTCATCCGTTTCCTCGTTGAGTTGAACTCGAGAAGTTTGAGAGGTATGTATCTTTCTACCTGTCCCAGCACCTCGATGTCGAGAAAATCCCTTCCTTTGGCAACGAAGGGGAAACCAATGTCACGTGCGGCAGAGACAAGGGCTGCCTCGTCAGGACTTTCCGCCTTGTAATTTAAATAGAACGGCCTATCCCTCGGTTCCGGTCTATCTGAGAGGACACTGTGACAAACAGCCAGAGCTCTGAAGAACGCCATTATATGTGTTCTCTGTTCAGATTCCCGATTTGCTATGTCATCGGCAAGTTGTGGAGACACGAGAGTAAGTCGATCTGGTTGTGCATATCTGTTCTTGAAGGCCCGCTCCAGTTTTGTCAACATATCAAGGCGCATGACTTCGATCTTTCTAGCCTGCTCCTCGGGGCTGTCTAGGTCCAATTTGCCCTGACGCTTCGCAGCACCTCGTTGAGCCTCTGTAACACCTTCTCCGTATGCGACACCATTCACAGAGCACTTCTGAAACTCCATGATATTCTGCGTCAACGTTCCAGTTTTGTCTGAAAAGATGTATTCGATCTGACCGAGATCGTCAGAGATGTTCCAAGTCTTCGGTACACAAGGCGTGTCGAAAACGTCGTAGTACATATCGATATCTTGGGAGATAAAGTACGCTTGAACGGTTTTGACGATTTCGATGGAGATGTATAACGAAATTGGCACTATGTTCTGAAAGGCGACCAGGCAAGTGCTACGTTACTTGAGTCAATCACATATCTCTCCGTGAGTTGGAAAATGACGTACACAAAGGTGATCAAAGAGTTGATAATCACAGAACTGCTATCTTCTCCCCCTATCTCGAACACATCCGCACTGGTCCCAGTCTTACTCTCCCAGACCCCACTCAAAATCGCCGCAAACAAACACATCAGCAACAATACGACGAAATTCACAACAACATTAAAGTTGGTCTCTTTTTCGATCTTCGACCTCTTAGAAGGTGTCGCTCCCCCATTCAACATGATTTTGGAGTCTGCGCCAGTATAAACGACCAAACCGATAATCCAGTCGGTGTTCCGTACTGTACAACCTCGAAGTAGGAGTTCGTTGATAGTAACCGGTTCCTGTTTAACTTCGCCAGTGGGAATATCTGTATACCGTAAAACACCATTGTGAACGTAAAGGTTCTGATGTGGATGCTCGCAGTCCATAACAAACGTGGCTTTTTCGAGATCTTCCTCCGAAACAATATTAGCAGTAGCACGAATGGATTTTCGTGGTTTCAGGTTGGTCTCCCCGTCCAAGTTCTTTGTTTCAACAAAACACACGCCTTCCGAATCCGAAGTTGAGAGAACAACTATGTCCGCTGGAATCTGCTCGTTATCTCGTAACAAGACGATGTCTCCCACTTCGAGTTTCTTCCAAAGTGTGCGTTCCCATTTGGCTTGCCCTAACGTACGTCTCCGATAATCCACTACTCCGGACGAGGCGAGATGATTGCTGGGTGCGAAAGAACTGATTGAGGCGGAAATATTCCATCCAGACATGGATTCTGAGCTGTAAGGACCTGCCTGCCCCGGTTCTGCTGCTGCTCCAATCAATGTGCTTTTGGATCCGTTTACCGAGTTGGCTGGTGGGTAACTATGAGAGTCTATGCTCTGGATATCGTCCAGCCGCCGGTTGCCAGCGCCGGAAGGCGACAGATCCATCGAATTTGCGTATCCTGGGTCGACCGATCCCAAGCTGTTCGAATCACCACCAATCTTGTTCAATACGATTTGCATGCCTTCTCCTGCCTCCCGTTCTCTCAATTTCCGAACGCCTTTTGATACCTTACCGGGGGCGTTGAGTCCTAGCAACTTCTCATACCACAAGCGACGATCAAGGGGGTGATTGACGTTTCGCCAATCACCGAGTTTTGTCGCAGCAGAATTGTTGACTTCCTCATCCAGCGTCGCCCTACGATGATCCTCGATACCATCCTTGACAGAAGTAACACCGATAATAAATATTAAGGGTAGGGCGGCCGTAACAGGAGAGGCTGCCCCGAACAAGGGAAATACTACGGAACGCTCCATTTTAAGTTGCATATATTTGTGTTAAATTATCAACGTACTTTGTACAATGACCAACAGAAGAAAATAGATGTTGGCGACGCGTCGAAATTGTTCGTAGAGGTTCTTGGGTAAGAAAGTAAGGATTGTATACTCTACACAAGACAAAAATCAGGGTTCCAGCAGAAAAGAATGGGAACAATTTGACTAACTGGTGGTGCGAACTTTATTTCTGGGATAACGAGCGGTCGGTTCGCCATGTGAGTCCAATTCCGAAGGAGTTGGTGTACAATTGACATAAATATTTCGTCGAGGTCCAGATACAACAATGGAGGCAGCCTTTTCGTCTGGAGCAGGTTCGGACTCAGATCTCTTCTTCTCCGACGTTCTGCGGAAAAACCTGCTGCTGCCCTTCTTCTTGTTCCTCATTGTCCTCCTCCTTTCAGCACGCTGCTCGACTGCGATTGATTCCGTGAGGGTCGATGCTGCCGTGCGAACTGTGCGCAGGCGCAGGTTGGGGTCGATTGCAGTGTCATCTTCCTCGTCAGTAAGTTGATCGTCGTTTTGGTGGTTGTTGTTTAGCATTTGCTGTAGGGGGAGAGTGAGGGGGAGAGAACGGGCTAATCGAGGAGAGGAGGGGACTACGAAGGGTAATGAAGAGACTCAATCACAGCCAGGGTTGTGCAGAGCAGTGCCACCAGTTGATGATGCTAAGACCCAAAGATAGCGCGTGACAAGTGTCACACATATCCCGCAACAACAAAGATTTTGATGTTAAGAGCAAGACGCCCTTCAATGCCATTCCCACAACTTGTGTCAGGGCACCTTCATTTGGGATGCTGGTCTGGAGCCCCGCGACCCAGAAGACGCTCGTATGTATATGCAAGAATCACATTGAATCGAATATATACGACAAAGCTATAACTGCAGAAATGATTCCATCAATTGTGCTGCGAGAGCGTCCAAATGAAATGTAACGCGAGATTCATCGGCCCCCTACTAAGGGCGAGCTGTTCACACCATGCCGAAGACACGCCAATGAGGGGTCCAAACGGGCCCGCAAAACTGCACTGACCACCACGACTGCGATTCATTATCAGGGATGAGCGCTGGATTAGACGGCCCACTTGGCAGTGTACCGTGTGATGTAATGCGTAATGCCGTCCGAATCGCAAGTACTTTGAGGCGAAGTCCATAGGAGGCGCCCTGCTTCGTAGTGACGTTCAGGCGCGAACTCGCATTACTCCCCCCATGACAGGATTGTGACTCTGCCAGGGGTCCAAGCTTTTCCGAGAGTCAACATAGTAATTACTGCGTACTACACCCAATAATAATATGTAGACAGAAAAATACTTATCCACACGCGTCTAATACTGCTACAAGCATAAAATTACTGTAAAGACAATCCCTACTGATATATGCCATGAATGATCGTACAGCTGCCCAAAAATGTAAGCAGCTGCCGGATGCCAGATGCCTCAGATACTGACAACGATCAACAAAAGAAAGGAAAGGGACATACCGGTACTGATTGACGTATTCCACCGACATCTATATGCGTTCCCAAGGTTACGGCGATGAACTGTATCCTCTGACAAACTCGAATTGAGGTCCTGTCTCCGGGCTATGCGGAAATCTCCTGCACTTCTCTACTGTCTTCCATTCCTTTGCAATCATAGACAAAGCCTCTTCTCCGTTCCGAGCGACGCCTGACTCGACTAGCCAACAGCCTACAACCATGCCTATGATACAGTTGGACGACTTGTGCTTGATGGTTTACTTGTTCTGCTCACCAGTTCTACCAATTCCGCCTCTGGAACAACAATATGCTCGATTGGCAAAGTCCTCACGTAGACATACATAATGTGACAACTTACCTACAATGAACAGCTGATTTCCTCCCTCTTTTCTCGTTGTCGTGCAACACCGTGAGGATGTCTCTCATATATTGCAGAGATGCGGGCAAACACCGGTCTGGTATAGGAAACCGATGGTATTCAATGTCCTCCAAGCCCATGGTTTCTGAGCATTTAGCCAGATAGGAGCCATAAGAGACAAGCTCGTTGACCTCGGTCAAGTCAATGAAAGTGCGAACTCCTGCTGCTAACAAAGCGTCTATTTTCTGACGAACGGCGGCTGGGCCTGGACACCAGGGGTATTCACAAGCAAGCAGCAGAGGGGTCGCCCAGTATGAATTTGGTATGGGTCGCCGGCAGATAATGTCAAGAGGACGTAGTCTGTTCAGCAGACGCAAAGAGGCCGGAACCATGGATTCCGTGGGCATCGCCAGCCGGGATACTTCATAAGTGACCATCATCGTGGGGACAAACCAGTATCACACACAATGATTTGTGGGGAGAAAACGAGAGTGAGCCTGAATTTAGCCAAGCCGAGTGAGCATGAAGAAATATAATCGCGCTCGGGCCCACTCGGAATTACAATGGGAGCCTTTCCAATTCCAATTCACAGCCACCCGATGATGTTACCTACGCGCAATCGGACCTTTTCTTCCGTTCCGCGGCTAGCACTCCCAGCTCCTTTTCCTCCAGAATACTTCAAGTTTAAACCTATAGTTCTTTCTCTTCAACTCGAACAGACAACCCGACTCTCTGAACCTCCCAAGTCAGAGCCAATTATGCATCTCTCGGAATAGGAGCGTCTGTTTGTTCCCCTCGTGGTTCACATGAGTCCGTAAAATTTTCAATACATCATCCAGACGTGCAGGGACGCGCCTGCGAATCCCCATTTGTGAAGCTGCACCACTTCCTCTCTATTAGGAACTTATGTTAGCATCCATTACTAGAACCATGATGAATGGGAGAATCCCCATATCTGCTTTGTTTACGTTGTCATACTAGTGCTTCTTGGGTTCGGGTGCCTTTTTGCTCTCGGAGCATGATTACTACTAGTACGCATTAACAAATAGTCGCCAGTTACTAGAGTAGTCGGCTCAAATATGAAGAGGCATGACGCCGTTCTACATTTCCAATACACTTACTGACAGGCGACAGTTAGGTCTTCTGTTGAGCATCGATGCACATGCCACGAGCACATGCATCGATAGAAGGCCCAGCCTTATCTTGTCTTCAAGTTTGGCTGTCCTGATACAGGCTTTCCATCCGTAGCCATGTCCTCTACCCAACCGCTCGCTCGAGCCTGGTGGAAGTCTGCTGTCATATACCAGATCTATCCCATCTCATTCTTCGACTCAAATGGCGACGGATTTGGCGATCTTAACGGCATCCACTCCAAACTGGACTATCTCAAAGATCTGGGAGTGGATGTCATCTGGCTTTCACCTATCTACAAATCGCCGCTGGCCGATATGGGCTACGACATGTAACCAAATATGCACATTCTCTCTCTTGTTTCTAACTCACGCTTCCAAGTGCTGATTATCGAGCTATCGATCCCAGGTATGGGACCTTGGATGATTGGGATAATCTTATCAAAGGTGTGCACGATCGTGGTATGAAGCTCGTGTAAGTGGGTTGGTGCAAGTCTCGTGTCTCTTTTCCAAAATAAGACGTATTCAGGATGGATCTCGTGGTGAACCATACATCTGACGAGGTAAGTTTTTCAATTTCTTCAGCCATCAACTCTGATTGCCATCATTGATGTACAACCCCATAGCACGATTGGTTCGTCCAATCACGCTCCGGCAAGGACAACCCCAAACGTGATTGGTATATCTGGCGCCCTCCAAAATATGATTCAGATGGCAACAGAATACCCCCAAATAACTGGCGGTCCGTGTTTCAAGGTCTCTGCACTATACCTACATACTCGTATCTTTCAGATGCTTACTCGTTTCTGCCATCAGGGCCTGCTTGGGACTATGACGAAGTTTCTGGAGAATATTATCTACATTTATATTTAGCAAAGCAGCCGGACCTTAATTGGGACAATCCAGACGTCCGAGAAGCGGTGTTTGACTTGATGAAATTCTGGTTGGATAGAGGATGTGATGGTTTCCGAGTAAGAACGCTGTACATTGAATGCTCGTGGATAATTCAGATTATTTTTCTTCGCAGATGGACGTCATAAACTTGATCTCGAAAGTTGACGGGCTGCCGGATGCTCCTGTAGTGGATCTTGGAGATCCTACTCAGCATGCAAGCATATACTATGCTAACGGACCCCGAGTTCATCAGTACGTGAAAGAAATGAACGAAAAAGTTCTATCTCGTATGTGTGCGGTTTAACTTATTCTTTGGCGAACACTTATACAATTGCCATAGGCTATGACGTGATGACGGTCGGCGAAGCACCATTCTCCCACTCTGCCTCAGACCTAGCTGAATATGTTCTTCCCGCAAATAAGGAGCTGAACATGGTTTTCCAATTTGAGATGATGGATATTGACTCTGTTACCGTGCTTGAACCATTGATGCCGAAGAAATGGGTCCTTCCAGATCTCAAGCATGTCGTGGAAAAGTGGCAAACGTTTGAAAGAGACCAAGGATTTTGGAATTCGTGCGTTTCTTTCTTTCTTTCTCTTTATTTTTTGTTCTCGCATAGGAGATTATGAAATTGACAAAACTATTCGTTCAGTGTGTTCATTGAAAATCATGATCAGTCTCGTGCAGTCTCGCGCTTCGGAAATGACTCTCCCAAATGGCGCACCCTGTCCGCAAAGTTGATTTCGTTGTTACATATAACGCAAGGTGGTACTTTGTACGTATACCAAGGTCAAGAAATCGCCATGAGTAATTTCCCCAAAACTTGGAGTATAGACGAATACAAAGATGTCGCTACTATCAATTATTGGAACAGGTATCTCTGAACTCCATTCTTATCATTTCTTTTTTTTTTTGGTTGACGCGCGTGATATTTCTCAAGAATATTAGAATCAAGGAAGAAGCAGAATCCAGGCAAAGAGATCGATATGTCGGATATCTTGGCTGGATGCCAACACAAAGCGCGTGATCACTCTCGGACTCCTATGCAGGCAAGTACATTCATTTCTCCCTTAATGCCAACGGCTCATATCTTTACCCTCAAAGTGGGACTCGACCCCCCATGCGGGATTCACGAACGGCACACCGTGGATGAGAGTCAATGACGATTACGCTTCCTCCTGGAACGTCTCCCACCAACTCGAAGACCCCACAAGTGTACAGAGGTTCTACAAGCAAGCCATCGAACTCCGGAAACGACACGACGTCCTCGTTAGTTCTTTTGTCTCTCACACCGGCATCCGCTCATCGGCTTTTGCTAGATATACGGCGATTTCCATATCATACGTCGGGATCACCCACAAGTGTTTTCATTCGCACGCACCTCGGAGGATACCTCTATGGCAGTAGTTATGCTGAATTTCAGTGAAGACGAAGTCAAATTTGAGTTTGATCCAACCGAGCTGCCTGGCATTACTGTCGGATCTTATGGCGTAATCCTCAGCAATTATGATAATCCTCCACTTGACGGAGGGTTAATTCCGACGTCGACTACTCTAAAGGCTTACGAAGGGCGCCTATATTTGACAGAGGGACTACGGAACTAATTTTAACATTTGTGTGTAACTTTCAAATGATCTCTTTCCTATCTTATTGTGGACGCATGACAGGTGTCTCAAAAACGGTTCAGTCTGCGATGTAGATCGAGATGGGAAACGTACAGGTATTCGAATATGATGTCATATAAATACATCCAGTCTTGAAAAATAAACAAGTCCAATTTCGTCAATACTGCACACCTGAAAAATCTAAAATCGGGACCCTTCCGGCCCAAGTTCCGAAAGCCACCTTTTTCCCATTGCAATCACTTATTGCATATCTCAAATCAGGCCCAACCCAACACACTCGTCTCTCCTGCTCATCTAGAATCCATTCACTCTCCTCTTGGTGATGACGCCGATGTAAAGGTACATCTGGGGATATAGGTTGGGGTGCATCATGGCTGGGGATGAATCGCATTGGTAGTGTGTTATCACGGATGGAAGAGGACTGATTGGAAGCAGGACTAGGTAAGATTCTCCATATCTTCACCAAGTCACTGCTCGCCAGGATGACGCTGGTCCCATCAGCACCAAATGAGACGTTGTCGAAAGGTTTATCGACTTCCATCAAAGCAAGGCAGTTGCCTGTCGTTATCTCCCACAATTCTAGATGATGGGTCACCTTGCGATCTTCGGAATACGAACTCCCAAGAGACACCAGCTGGCTATGATTCGGAGAAAATCTGATGCCGCTAAACGAGGAAGACCGTGTCCGAGTCATGGTCGAAACGAGAGTGTGGGTATGAACATTCCATATTCGTATGTCAGATCCTCCTGTAGATGCAAAAAGTAGCGAGTCGGCCGAGAATGTCACCAAACCAACCCAATCGTGATTATCGAATGTCTGCAAGCACAGACCCGTGGTTCCATCCCACAGTTTTACGGTTTTATCTGAAGACCCTGAGGCTATTAGATGTCCGTCTCCCGAAAACGCAAGGCATTGCACACGGGCGTGATGACCAGTCATGTCAGGATTTCGGTGTAGGATATTGGTCTGCCATATGTCAATTGAAGTGCTTTTGAATCGGCTTGTTGCGATGAAAGTCCCATCCGATGAGGTCGCAGCGACAGCTGTACCTTCTTCATATTCGAATTTCAATACGTCAGCGTCTGTTTTGAGATCCCGGATTATAAAAGTCGATCTAGCTCTGTACGCGAGTCGATCCTGAGTTAAAAATCGAACTTCGTAGACAAAACCACGTGTGTCAATCATTCGGGAGACATGACCGGTCTGTGCGTTGAAGATCTTCACCGTTCCATCGCGCGAGCCAGAAGCGATGACGGATGCATCTGGTGAACATGCTACAGATGACACTCCATCGGTATGTCCGGTGAGAGTGTTCAAACACCTCATCCCAATAACGTCCCATACCCTGACCGTCTTGTCTTCGGATCCTGATATAACTTCTTTCGAATTAGTTGACCAGCAAATGGTGTTTATATCACCGGAATGGCCTTCGAGAACGCATCGGCACTCGTATGAAGATGAATTCCAGATTCGGATGGTATGGTCGTCTGAACATGATGCAATCATGGTCCCGCACGGCGAGAATGCCGCGTCAGTCACACTCTCAGTGTGTCCTTTTAGAGGGCTAATGAGGCCACCAGTCTGTAAATCCCAAATGCTGACCAGGCCATCATCACATCCGGTCACGAGGAGTGAGTCGTCCGGGGAAAATGCAAGACACGAAGATCCAGAAGATCCAGTCGTCCCGAATCTGTTTCGTCGATGTCCTGTCACAACTTCAAAAACCCTCATAGGACGATATCCACAAACAGCAATCAAATCATCCTTGTGTGAAAACGCTATAGAGCGTGCCAGTGAGACATTTCCTTTCTTGATTGTTCTAATGCGGGTGTCCCACGAGTCGTCTATTGCGTTGAATAACTTCACCTCGCTCGAAATCTGATCTTGGTATTGTGCCCGAACGAGGGAAGATGCAGGAGCCCAAGGCAATGCTGAATGGTATATGTGACGTGCAGAGACTTCCATGGCATCGAAGAACCGTAAGACAAATCGTTCGGCATCTTTCACGATATTCAATAAGTGAATGTCAGGTGTGCCGATCTTGGGATCTATCTTCAATAAGAGGGAAAACACATCAACGCCGTCAGACTCACCTCAATGAACCAGCCTCTTACATCCTGAATGGAATCAACTGCACAACGCATGTCGCCTGCAATACTCAGCACCTCTAACCATGATAGCAGATGGTGCTTCAAGAAGTATCCCAACAACTCCACAACCTGTCCGATGTGTTCGCTGTCCCTGGAAGCGCAGCGAAGATGTTTGGCCCAAAATCTGCATGCATACTCTAAACTTCCTCCAATATATTTCTCTCGACGTGAATCGAGATCACCAATGTCCTTGTTCATGGCATATGGGGGTAAATCACACATGTTCTTCTTCAACGACGAGTTCATCAGTGTGAGGCAGCATGCCGCAAGCTTCAGATGTAAAATGGAAGGATCGATGTAGAACCTCTTGTCCTTGCATCGGCTCGCATCGGTGAGAAAATCAGCAAATGATTTATGGCATATTCGTAGGACTTCTGCGTCCGAGCTCGGAACCCTGAGCACAGAGTGGAGAGAACGGATGGCATTCCATACTCTCCCTGGTGAGATACCAAGTATCTTCGCAAGGACTGCACACGATAAAGGCTTGAACACCAACACGATCGACCCAACGACCAGTCGCAGCCGGTCAAAGAACTCTGCATCATCTATATCGTCGTCCTCAAAGCTTTGGAGGAATACCTGGTGATATGTCTCGTCGATTCCTGATTTCCCTTCATGGACGGTGCTGTCTGGTCTACTGAGGATGGTTTTCAGCCGTTCACGAGGTTCATGATGTCGAGCACCGACGAATCTGACGATGACAAACGCCACAATAAAGTGACCTGAACATTTCTTGACCGCAGCGGAGATCGCCTCTTCTGAAGGCCAAAGAACGGACATATCCCAGTCACTTCGCTCTGCGACAATTTCGGAGAAACGAGTCCGAAGGTATAGCTCGATATCTTTATCCACGGATTCTGAATCGACCTCATGGAGTAAGAACACTTCGGTGTGCGGTCGTAACAGTGGAAGGCGGAATCCTGATCGGATCGGCACCTCAGGCCTACCAGTAATGAAGAATTTGACGAACGGGATAGTGTCGGTGTGTCGAGCTAAAAGGGAAAGGATAGCCGAAGCAGGTTGGTTGTCCTCACACTCGTCAAGAGCGTCGATGATGATTGTCGTAGATAAATTTGTTGATTTCAGTGGTAGTACCAGTAGGCTTTCAAGCTGATTTGCCAATGATTCGTAAGCGACATTCGGGTTGGAGCTAAGAGTCTGCAAGAGTGTCTCCCTGAACTTTGTGTGCAGATACGCAAGACCGTATGCGAGAGTAGGGAATATCAAGCGAATGTTACGTCTATCAGGGAAGTCTCGGGAGCAGAAGAAACTAGCTCCCAACCGTCCCTCTGCAAAGGAGCGCTCTGCGAACGATTGTGCAATCGTCGATTTTCCACTACCCGCATTCCCGTTCAACCAATAGACGCGCTTGTTCGTATAATCCACCGCCCACTGCTCGATGCGCTGCAGCTCTGCCTTGCGGGTGCCAGCCAAACAAGGTTGATGTGGTTCAGAGAGATAACCCGCCTCTTTAGCGCGCGGTAGCTTGTCCAGAGCCAAGAAGTCTACTTACACATAAATCAGATGTGGCTAAGACGGATAGGTGAAGATTTACCGTCACCCTGTCAAGTAGCAAAATTAGCGATTGTTCTATTGTCCCAAAGGATTTTCACATACCTGTGCTTCGACGTTGATATTCATTTCTGTGATATTAAGGTCTCCTGCGACATCGGTGAAAATTCCATGGCTAGCGTCAACATGAGAGGCTCCTGAGAAGAATCCTGGGCGAACATTAGTTCCAGAAGGCGTATCCTGTGAATCTTGGGTCAAGAGCGGAGACTGTGTGGAAACCACCGTGGATGTTTGATTAAGTAGTTCAGGTTGCCTACGGCGGAGACGTAGTTTGTCCTTGAATCTTGTAATCTTAGTCGGGTCTGGCTTGGTCTGAGAAGAATCTGAGGATGTGGCGACATGGGCGGGATTCTGGCTGGCAGATTGCTTGTCTGAACGGAACTTGGCCTTGAGTTTACTGAAAGAACTCATCGGAAGGCGAAGGCAAGTTGTAAGAAGAATGGATTACAGACAGGTTTGGCTTTTGGGCGCTGGACGCGCAGGTAGATTCCGAGTAGCGGCGCCAGCCTCCATCAGACTGTCGCCAACTTGTTGAATGCACTTGGACAAAATGTTCTTCGATCGATCTGTCACTTTTTTATTATTATTTTAAATTCTAGACTCAGATGGCAAGCTACTATGTATACTTGGTAGTTAAACTGCGTTCCCATATGGGAAAATAGTAGTCCGTAATGTCACAACAAACTGAGACACCTCGCCAATTAACCAAAACTTGGGTTGACGTACACACATCTCCCCATTCCCCACAGGGGTGGGTAACACGGCGGTCGGACGACAACCACACGCCAATTTGGAAGGAAAGAGAGACAAGGGAATGGAAGAGGGAGTAGAGAGCAATGATACAAGCAGGAACGACTACAATACACGACATCCTTTCTTAATCTCTCATAGTACTAGCCGCGATGGGGTTTTCTTGTCGCCTTTGTAGCCGCTTTCATACTCATATTAGGCTTCCATGACTTGTTGAACTTCTAGACACACAGCATGCACGATTGTCTCGCGGTGCCTGGTGCCAGCCTCAGGCATTGGCACGCTGGCAGGGGCAGTCATCGCATCTATGTAGTATCTTTCGAAGAAAAGCCCCACGCCAACAAACTGAAGATGAAACCTCACCAGCTTCGTATTTCTCTTCTTTACTCCAAATAACCTAATAGTCTCAGAGCGCGATCCCTAACCATGTCGTTTCCGCACCATCGACGATAGCGGGACAAAGAGCTAACAACACGTACATATACAGTCAGGAGCTGCTAAACAGAAAAGAGGGTCAATGATGCACCAACGTATACAAACCAAGCAATATTCAACAATATTAATCAAGATTATACGCTACAAAACATCCAGTTGAGTTCAGTACATCAGACCGATTAAAATATTCGGAAGTTGTGACAACAAGATGATACCTGAGGCAACCATTTCAAGAATTACGGAAATTGAGCAAAAATCACAGCCTCGATTGCAGCAATTACTATCCTAACAAAGAGCGTAGGGATATGTTTCTAGACAGCCATCACAAAAACGGGGTATGGTCTATATAAACGGTCTGAGATGTCAGTATGATAAGAGAGCCTTGACATAATAAATGACTAATGACTCACATGAGACTTAGTGATGGAGTCCAAGAATTTTGATGAGAGCGGTAACTTTAAGGTCCACGATGATGGGGAGGATGCCTCCAATGACACCGCGGAGTTCAACGACGAGGTTACCAACGATGCCTGTCGTGACTTTAAGGACAATGGCGATCAAGCAAGAGACAACGGTAGCGAGGTCACAAAGGACGGCGCGGATGTTCACGCGAGCAACAACACCCACTACCTTGAGGACGACACCAACAGCCGAGAAGATGAGCTGTACATCATGTCAGCTCAACAACCATAAGAGAAAAAAATAAACAACTCACGCAAAGAAGTTCGCCAAGGAGCTTAGCGAGACCGGTGCAATCCAGGACACC